>JAFFST010049589.1:5649-26819 GCA_022414735.1 Noturus placidus
CCCCCCCCCCCCCCCAATCCATCTTCGCCTCAGACAAGCGTCTGCCCTGATGTCTGTTTTATTCTCCAGGGACGTGTCGTTTGGGAAGATGTTCGTCCTGCTTTTTATCTGCTAGTCTAGGAGACTAGATGATGTTGGTTCATGTTTAATGGGTCTTTCAGTGAACATTTGAGAGATTTTTATTAAAAAAAAAAGTCTACATTTTCTTCGTCCTGACGTGCACATCGTGATGAATGCCACTCTGACATCAATCACCAAGCGAGAAAGAACCTCCTAAGATAACCTAGGACCTCGTTTTTAGACTTCTGAATGAGGCCCAGTGTAAAAGTATGAGCTCCATGAGATCTGGTAAAAAGTGTTGTAATCTTCTGACGTCTTTTTAAATTTTCACTTTAAGCGTATTTAGTGGAACTCGTGTACTGAAGTAATGCCTTGTTGCTGGTAATCAGTCTCTACGATGATTTGTCGTCATTTTTTTATGTTTTCAATCTAGGTGCCGTTCATTTAGGGCGTCGGACTAAAAATACAGGATCATAACCAGGAAATCTGGACTAGAGTGACCTTCTTCTGTTGGAGAGAATGAGCACAGGTGCCCGAAATAAGCTGACCCGTCCTTTCCTTGGCGCTCCATCCTCTGGAGGTTCAGGCACGATTCTTTCAACCTCGTGTCTGGGGAAAAATCCACGTTATCGTTTCACTGTCGTTTTCCCGTCTTGCTTATGAATACCTGTGTGTGAGCAGTAATCTTTCGCTTTCAAATAGTGGCGACAATTGTTTGAACGGTGGGTTCATTATTGTTCTTTTTCTAGACACTCGGAGCAGTTTATATAGGAAGGGGAATCTCTTCAACCAGCACTAGTGTGTAGCATCCACAGTGAACCGGAACACCCTGGTTCTGGGTGCTAATCGTGCCGAGAGATCGCCCGAGCATTGTTCTTCGTGTTGTTGTGATTCTTCTTCGTTGTCGTCCTGAAGACCACTCCAGAAGACCTGCTTTACTGCTCCGTACTGACTCTTGTAGGCCAGGAGGGGTAGTGCAAGTTGTCGTAAAGCAAATGCGTCGACCGCCTGTGTACACGTACATGTCCGATGCAAAGGCTGTGCGTACGACTGAACACCAGAGGCTTAACACCAGCTATGACAGTAGGGTCACTTTCCATATCTGCTTGTGAGTTGGAGATATCTGGATTTTCCAACATCCTCGAATGTTCAACTGTGCACACACTATGTTTCTGTTACAGATTTTTCATCCATCCTCTGCACTGCCAAGCCGATCATTTTATTTATTGAAGTCAGACATCGACCGGTTTCACAACACACTCTAGGGGGTGTTCAGGGAACTTGTTGCCGAGTGTTGATCTATTTTTTAACTTCACGTGTGGCCAGCAGTTCTGGTTTTTATAAATATTGTTCCAAGACCAATGACATCAGAGGCATCGCATCTGGCATTGTTTTCCTGATCAACTAGAGTGTTGTTGCATTCAGCAGGTGGTAGCGTTTATGGACTAAGAACCTAAATACCCACCCTAAGGAGCTTTTAACTCCTTTCATTTCGAAGCGTGCATTATGTACGATATGACCGTTCTGTATTTCTGTTGGAATTGAGCCCATGTTGTAGACACCATTGTGGCCTGGCCTTGCGAGTTAAGTGAGGCTAAACAGCAGATGTTTTTCAGTTTTCAAATTTCTCGAAAGTCTTCATTATTTACATTATTGCCCAGATCTTCATCACATTCTTTTATACCATTTATTTGATATATATAACAACTACTCTACTGAAGGAAAACTCCATAGTGAGCATTAAGGATGTGTTCAGCGTTTTTAACAGGATACGATTGTGGTAAGGAAAATTACAGGTTGGCCTTCTCCAAGAAGGACGCACGCGACGCTGCCTTAAGTTGTGGGTTAAATAAGGGACTTCAGAAGACAGCTGTCCGCATGCTGCTTCATGAATGGGACAGCCTTTATTTTGGGAGCGCAAGCACCACCCGAAACGTCATTTTAAAACCAAATATCACAGCGTATTTGATAACAGGTTGTGTGTCGGGGCCGTGTTCGGTTTCTCACGCTCGATGATCCGGCATGTGATAACCTTTTGCTGTGCATTTGTTTGTTTGTTCGTGTCCAGCCCCCGTCCATTTAACACCCTCCGTAATGTCAGGTGCAGCGGTCCGTCTTAACGTACGTGTGTTGTGACAGGAAAACGGCGTACAGTCGGTAGAGCGGGTTGTCCACTAATCCACTAATCGTAGGGTTGGTGGTTGGAATCCCGGCCCGGGTGATCCCATGCCGAAGTGTCCTTGGACAAGACACTGAACCCTAAGTTGCCCCCGATGGCAAGCTAGCACCTTGCATGCAGCTCTGCTACCATTGGTGTGTGAATGTGCTCTCATTAGTAAGTCGCTTGTAAATGTAAAAAAAAAATGTAAAAATGATATTTCTGTAAAGCTGCTTTGAGACAATGTACCATTGTAAAAAGCGCTATACAAATTTAATTAAATTAATTTAATTTATCACATTTTCCGGCCACGTATTCTTTCGTACCCGTCTCACGCTGTTATTTACTTCTCTGCCTGGTTATGGTTCTTAGTTTGAAAGAACAGCTTAGGTCATGGAGTTTGTATTTTTGTAGGATGTAAAGATGTGGTCGGTGGTTTTTAAGTGTTCGTAATATTTGGCGTTCTTTCTTGCCCGTAAAACGTATGCACGAAGAAGAAACCCGGCTCTGTGCCGTCCCGAGCTCTGTAACCAGAACAAAATCCAAATGACTTTGACCAAATTTAGCTAGCTTTGATTTCTCAAGAAAGAAATTCACTTTAGTTTTAGTGTAACAGTATATATTAATATATAGCTTTTATGTATACATACTGTGTGTGTGTGTGTGTGTGTGTGTGTGTGTGTGTAGATAGATAGATAGATAGATGTATGTGTGTATAAAATGCGTGTGTGATGTTTTAGTAGTTTTTGATTAAAGCTGAAGACTGTTTTCTCTGTTTGATCTTTAGAGAAGAATGTAAGCAAATTGATTCCCATCTGCTTTTTGTTTATTTATTTGAGGCGATATATTTAGTTTTCATTTAGTTTTGGTTGATTTTTTATTTTTATTTTTTAATTATTATTGGTCTTTTATTCAGTGGACAACAGAAGGGCTATATTTCCAAAACTAATGTCCAGTCTTCTTCACCAAGGCTTGGTGCATCTGATTCCAAGTGTTGAATTAGCTGATCTTGGCATTAAAGACGAGGCCCCTGATTGGTTGGACTGATTCTCTTTGCTGATAAGATTAGACCCGGTGATTGGATTGGTGTGTATGTTATTAGGAATTAATATCTTTTCCAGCTGAAAGAGTGTTGTAATATTATGACGCCTTCGGTTGTTTATTTACCTCATTTCCTGTTCAAGTGTACAGTCTGTCTTTTTTTTAACGAAACAATCAGGCTTCTCTAAATGCACTCTGTTAATCGAGTGTTCTGTGTTATACGTGTTGTGGAGAAGCGATCCCTGGTTGGCTCACGTCAGGGTCATTGTCCAGACAGCGGGTGGAGGAAAAATCTCCCGCCAAAAACCAGGGCAGAGGGGCGCTGGCTGATCCTGCCCCGTCTCCACCACTCTCTCTGGGCAGGGCAGGCCTTGCGCTAATAATAACAGAGTCTGTGCTCAGGGCCAGCGCCCAAAGGGTTCCCCCCCTCTTCTTTTTCTTCTTTTTTTCTTTTTCTTTTCTTGTACTCTATTTAGTGTAATATAATGCTGAGTCGTCAGTGCATCAGCCTGTTCTCACATTCTCTCTCAGCAGTCTGTCGTGACTTGTCTTTGTGAAAAGTCCCGTGTGTGTCTCTCGCTCTCTCTCTCTTGGACACGGTGTTTACAAGGCTATAAAAGCACTAGATCTGTCCCTGTGTTGTTACTTTTTCGTGAAGGCTTTCTTCCCCTCCTTTGTACGAGAGTGCTATGTACAGAGGACATCAATACAACGAGCTCTCTCCATTTCCTCTTGTGTACTCAAACTCTTCTTTGGTGGCTTGTGTCGTTTAGTGCTTTCCAGAATCTTCTTTTATTTGTAAAAGTTTGTGCATCAGGGACGATCTGGATAAAACATTAAGGTTGAGAAAAGGTCAACACTGTGAGACCACATTAGATTTCTGGAGTTAAACAATGAAGGGAGCTAATTAATTTTCTTCTAGGCTCCTCATTGACAATTGTTAATGTACTGTATCTCGAAAGACCGAGGAACATTTGCGTACACATTTGTCGCGCCCACCTGTCAAGTGTTTAGCACGATGCAGATACCTTCCCCTTATAGCAGGGAACATGTAGGGAGTGTGTGCTGCTTTTATGCTTTGTTCAGGACGCCGAACTGTGATGATTTACGGTGTGTGTGTGTGTGGCGCCTGCCTGTGGCCCTGCAGCCCTCTTTAATTAAGCGGCGCGAGATAGATGCCGCACCGAGGCTGGATCGCTGCCAGGCTGGAGCACGTGCAGGGAAGTCAGCCGAGCCCCCGGTGCAGGACTGCAGTGCGGCACAGCTCTGCGTATCTGCCCTTCAGCATCACTCCGACACGCCGCGCGCCTCTGGGACATCCCACAGCTTCAGGAAAACACTGCTGTCACATTCTAGTGGTGCTGTGATAACAAAAACGGGTCAAATTTCACAGCACGTCATGTTTTCTGCTTAAAGCAGACAAATGATTTAAATCACACGCAGCACTCTGGAGTAAACACGGTGAAAAAACGACGCTACCCTTTTTGTAGGTTTTTTTTTAATGCACTAGTGCGGAGTTAATTTTATTTATTTATTTATTTATTTATTTTGTTTTGTTTGCTTACAGCAGTGGAAGTTGCGTTATTGTGTTCTTGCAGTTTGACCACGTATTGACCAGGATTAAATGAATCCAAACCTCAATATCTCAAAAACAAGTTATGAATAATTTCCACTTGATCTGAATCTGAGGTGTCGGTGGAAAGGTTCAGGAATAGAAAGCTCTATGGCTTTATAATGGGCAAAATGTGATTTGTACACACCATTTTAAAATAATGTTCGCTAAATAAAGCTGTACTCGGGAGAAGGAGTGCTACAAGAAGTGTGAGAACCATGTTTTTAAATGATGCTAAAGGTGAAAGATGTCAGGACACACTGCAGCTAATATCACACTCGAGTGACACATCGGTAGAGCGGGTTGTCCACTAATCCACTAATCGTAGGGTTGGTGGTTCGAATCCCGGCCCGGGTGATCCCATGCCGAAGTGTCCTTGGGCAAGACACTGAACCCTAAGTTGCCCCCGATGGCAAGCTAGCACCTTGCATGCAGCTCTGCTCCCATTGGTGTGTGAGTGTGTCTCATTTGTAAGTCGCTTTGGATAAAAGCGTCTGCTAAATGAATAAATGTAAATGTTTAATGATCAGGTTTATCATATGACTAAATGCATGTTTCTGCTTTTTTGTCTTTGTATGTTGCGTAAAATGCCAGTTCTGGTTCATGTGTAACAGTTTCCACTCTTCTGAGAAGGCTTTCTGCGTGGCTTTCTGAGTGGCTGTCGGGATTTGTGATCGTTCAGCCACACAAGCGTTGATGGGGTTAGGTACTGATGTCGGGTGAGGAGGTCTTTGGTGCGGTCGGTGGATCCATCCATCCATCTTCTATACCGTTTATCCTACAGGGTGGCTGGGAACCTGGAGGCTATCCCAGGAGGCATGGGGCACAAGGCGGGGGTACACCATGGATGGGGTGCCAATCCATCGCAGGGCACACTCACATACACATTCACACACCCATTCATACACTACGGACACCTTGGACATGCCAGTCAGCCTACCATGCATGGATTTGGACTGGGGGAGGAAACCGGAGTACCCGGAGGAAACCCCCGCAGCACGGGGAGAACTCCACACACACACACAGGGCCATGGATGGAATCAAACCACTGACCCTGGATTTGTGAGACTAAGCCACCATGTGCCCTGTTGATGGTCCAGTTCATCCCAAATGACGCTCGAGTTCTTCTACACCAGTTTTAGTAAACCATGTCTTCATGGAGCGTGCTTTGTGCACCCGTGCTTTGTCATGCTGGAACAGGTTTGGGCCTCTTGGTTCCAGTGAAGGTAAATTTGCAATTGTGCGCTTCCACAATTGTGCCAACAGTTTGGGGAAGAACCACATGTGGGTGTGATGGTCAGGTGTCCACAAACCTTTGACCATGTAGTCTGTCAGGGCATGGCAACCCGCTGTAGAAGTGTGTTCGAGAGAGTTCTGTTTACCAATTAAATCCAATAGATAGTTTTTTTATTTTTTTCTTTCTTCTTCTTAAGAGTTAAATGAAGGGCTTTGACGTACTCTTACTGATGTAGAAGCCCTGACCCTGTGTAAAGATGGCGTGACATTCTTACAACAGAGAGCACTGACGATGAGCGTTAGAAACGCCCTCGGAGAAGCACCTGTCTCATGGGACCTTGTACAATTCCTCCCAACCAAAGCGAGATGCCTAAAACACCCGTGGTAGTGAATGATAGAAGCATATACGCCTCGCCCCAGAGGTGGGTCTTGCTCTATACTAGTAGGTAGCAGTAAGGTTTTCCATCAAACATTTGGTATGATTTTGGTGCCTTATGATGAATTAAGGGAAGGGACAGGCAGAGAGAGCTCTGATCAATACAGATTTGCTCTCAGGGCCACGTGTGTTCGACGTTTTTCGCACAGATTGTTATTCCGTTTGATGCGGTAGTTAAATCTGTCTGATCAGAGCAGTCGTGTTCTGCGGACTGCTGTGATGCGGGCTGTATTACAGTACGAGGAATAACGAAAGCGGTTTCAGAGCTTGTTGCAGGATGACTCATCTATTCCCTTCTGAATCTGATTCTCGTCCTCGGCGTGGAGTCTGGTGTCGTGCAATAAAATGAAAAATGCTCCGTGCGGCTTTTACGAGCGATGCGCTCCGAGCCGATCCGATCGATCGCCAAGTCTTTTAGTTTATTTTTTAACACAACCTTCCAGAATTTCTCCAAAACAGATGCTTTTCATTTCTGTGTTTTTTTTTTTTTTTTTTTTTTTTTTTTTTTTTTAAATTAAAACATGTCTCTGTAGCGATAAAGAAGCGTGAAACAGGACAGTCGCTGCTGCGGTGGTGTTTGTGCTGTGGATATCGGCGTTTCCACATTTGTTTCATAACGTGATCGATAAAGTAACAATTGGTTGTGTTTGCAGTTTTGTTTTTAGTATTTACCCAGGGATGCTTTTAGTCTAATGATGAGTGGAGAGGTCCAGGGAGGCTTGCGGCCAGTCTGCGGTCGGTGCTGAGATGGCGTTCTCGTCGGCGGAATGTTTTTTCCAGCCTCTTGGTTTGCTGTCGGTTTGGAATTTTTGTTGGGTCGCACTTTTTCTTCTTTTCTTTTTTGTGGAAGAAGGATTTTGTACCACTATGAATGTCAACTTTTAACATTTTCTTTTTTTAAAGATGTGATGGTCAATCATTTTTAATTTCTTACCATCATGAATAATGTATTACTCAGAACAAGTATATTACGAAGCTGAAAAAAACCCCAGTTTGAAATCCTGTTTTGTATTTGGATTGGCCTTTTGTGTCAGTCATTTCATAGCCACGCCCCCAATGGCCCCCTCACATCCTCATAAGCATTTGAAGGACAAAGTGTGCTTGAAAGCGATGTAATGACAGTCATTGCTAATGCTAACTCTAGTTAAACCACCATAAAATCTGGAAGGGGCGGAGCTTTGTGTACGTGGGCGGAAATAGAAGCGGGTTCAGTAAACAATCGTTCAAATCTTATTCAGCTCCATGTATTTTAACCGTTGGAGACCGTTACATATCTTACCTAATGCACCTTTTAAAGTACCCCTGCACTCAAGACGAGACCGAAAACTGATGAGGGGCGGGGCTACGTGTGCATTTAGTTAGTAATACGTTCTACAGCAATGTTAGCTACAAAACCTGAACACAATCCTGATCTATTTTAACAGGTTTAAATGCCGTGAAAGGTGTAGAGATATTAATAGGTTGTTTTCTCATGCATGTGATATTATTCTTCTCCATATTCATGACATGTTCAAGGGTACGCTTGAACCAAACAGCTTTTTTGTTTAGCGTCAGACAATTACGTCCATGTTTGTTTATAGTTCGCATATATATATATATATATATATATATATATATATATATATTCATCTTGTTGTTCGTTTGTAAATCATTAAGATTGTGTTCTTTTAATATAGCAGAGCTTGTAAAAGCAGCCCGCTCTCTGAACCCGAGCGCCGTGCGATGTGACTGAGAATAGCACGGTCTCAGATCTCTGATGTCTACGCTCGATCGTTTCAAATGCTAATACACGCTCATCATAAAACGTGGTACAGCTGAAGCGGGCAGGTTTGTAGCTCTGTAGTCTTCTCACGTGGATTGCAAGAGCGGAGATTGTCAAAGTAAACCTCACACAAAATGTGCTTCCAAAAAAAGGTAGTTCAATAGATAACCAAGATATCATCTTGTAGTGTGAATCAAACCTCGTCGACGGGATTAAAGTGATCTCAGGACCAGGAATTGTGGCTTGCTAACAGTAGTGCCACATTTCTTTATTCTTCGCATCTACAGTTATCCATCCATCCATCCATCCATCTTCAACCGCTTACTCCTTTATCAGGGTCACGGGGAACCTGGAGTCTATCCCAGGAGGCATCGGGCACAAGGCGGGGTTACACCCTGGACAGAGTGCCAGTCCATCACAGGGTACAATCACATACACTCACATTCATTATGGAGAGGTCAATTTAAGTCTTGTTTATTTATTTTTATTATTATATTGTAGGTAAATATAAAATGTAGTTCACCTCCCAATCACTTGAGTGTGAAAGTCCCCTCGCAGTGCCTTGAAATGTGACGCATTATTCATTTTCCATGTGTTGTCAATTCCACTGAAACAGGAAGTCAAGGCAGGACATATCAAGTGGCTCCTCCCCCTTTTAAAATATGCGCAGTAGTGTTCAGCTTACCTCACAACTCGGGCTAAACCGAACTCGACAGTTAGTACTAGGGCTGCAGATTATTTTCATAATCGATTAGTTGACAGATTTTTATTTATTTTGATTAATCGGATGGGGCGGAGCAAGCTTTCAGTACCCTTTTTTTTTCGTTTATTTAAAATTAAATCCACGAATTGAGTGTTACAAATATAAACTTCAGAATAAAACTTTACACAACTGTTTGTCTAATTATATTCGACTGTAAAGAACCCAATACACACACATCAGAATATACATTATTAAAATGTTGGGGGCGGGACACTTCAGATTCTAGAGAGCATTTGATTGGACGACATCTGATGAGAAGCTGCAGTGCAGAATGATGTCCTCAACATTGTTGATCTGTTTCGGTTGTAGAGAGAGACTATAAGTTTTGAATGCATGAGCTATTTTTACATGCAAATTTCTACGTTGTTTTGGAGCGCACTAGATTATAGACTAATATTTAATATGCCTCGTGAAGGCCACAAATCAAATGGAAATTAACCTGTACTTCTGTTGCTCTAAATTATGTCGTTCTTAATCTTTACTTACTGTATACAGAACATAAAAAAATAAATAGCAAATAAATTAAAGTATAAGGGGCGCACAGTGGCTTAGTGGTTAGCACGTTCGCCTCACACCTCCAGGGTCCAGGGTTCAAGTCCCGTCGGGGCCATGTGTGTGCGGAGTTTGCATGTTCTCCCCGTGTGTCGGGGGTTTCCTCTGGGTACTCCGGTTTCCTCCCCCAGTACAAACACATGCATGGTAGATTGATTGGCGTGTCTAAAGTGTCCGTAGTGTATGAATGTGAGTGTGTATGTGATTGTGCCCTGCGATGGACTGGCACCCTGTCCAGGGTGTACCCCGCCTTGTGCCCGATGCCTCCTGGGATAGGCTCCAGGTTCCCTCGTGCCCCTGAAAGGGAGTAAGCGGTTGATGATGGATGGATGGATGGATAAATTAAAGTAAAAAATGTTTAATTTACATTTACACCAAGTAACCTGATGACGTGTTTAAATAATAAAAATGAAATAACAGCGATTCTAAAGAGTATGGGTATAAATAATTTGTGCGATGGACTTATTCCACGGGATCTCAGAAGTTTTATTGTGATATAATTTATGGTGATATCTGTATGATTTGTGTCTTGGTCCTGGAGCACCAGGCTGATCAGGAGAACTGGGTGAAGTCCAGGATTTAGGGGGAAAGAAAATCCCACAAAGGGCTTTTCATGAGCGCAATCAGGCCCGTCTGAATCAGAGAGCTGACTCGCAAATCAGTGTGGCACTGAGAGGAGTCGCGCTGGTGAGTGATCTCATTACTCCCTGTGTGTGTGTGTGTGTGTGTGTGTGTGTGCGTACACGTGTGCGTGCGCATATTTTTGTGCACTCGCTGACCACTTAGTCCGCAACAGGCTGCTGACTGACCTGAGACAGATCCTGAATTCCACATGTCTCTCTCGCTCTTTCTGTCTTTTACGATCTCTCTCTCTCTCTGTCCCTGTCTCTTTCTCTCTCTGTCCCTGTCTCTCTCTGTCCCTGTCTCTCTCTCTCTGTCCCTGTCTCTCTCTCTCTGTCCCTGTCTCTCTCTCCTCTCTGTCCCTGTCTCTCTCTCTCTCTCTCTCTGTCCCTGTCTCTCTCTCTGTCCCTGTCTCTGTCTCTCTCTCTCTCTCTCTGTCCCTGTCTCTGTCTCTCTCTCTCTCTCTGTCTCTCTCTCTCTGTCTCTGTCTCTCTCTCTCTCTGTCTCTGTCTCTCTCTCTCTCTCTGTCCCTGTCTCTGTCTCTTTGTGTCTCTCTCTCTTTCTCTGTCTCGCTCACTCTGTCTCTGTCTGCCTTCCTCTCTCTCTTTTTTTTTTTCTGTCTCATTCTTTCCTTTTTCATTTCAGGACATGATCTCTCTCCTTTAAGATTCTTTAGCCTCCCCCTTAAGATACCAAGCCCCGCCTACGTGTCTGCTTCTTTGTGCTTCTCATAAGAAGTGCTCTGATGCGAACATCCGATTCCACATGACTCTGTATGACATAAGGCTAGTGTATATCGTCCCGCTAATGAAATGACCACGATCCAGACGTATTTCACAGTTAATGATGTCATTCAAAGCACAAGAGGAGGAGGAACTATAGTATTTTTCTACATCTTAATACAAGTTACCTAGTAAAATATGTGGAGTTTTTACCAGCAGTAAACCCTGGCTAGGTGAGAGATTTTCTACATCGTAGCGAGGGAAATAAACAGTGTGCTGTTGAGTGGAATTCCAACACGGTGAAATGTGAAAATTTACTTGTTCAATCCAAATGAACATGCATGCATGTGTTTCTCTTCATGGCCCCCATGTAAACCAGGGAAATATAAACCGAGGTACAGTAATAATTTAATAATAATTTATCAATTTGTATAGCGCTTTTTACAATGGTACATTGTCTCAAAGCAGCTTTACAGAAATATCATTTTTACATTTACAAGCGACTTACAAATGAGACACACTCACACACCAATGGGAGCAGAGCTGCATGCAAGGTGCTAGCTTGCCATCGGGGGCAACTTAGGGTTCAGTGTCTTGCCCAAGGACACTTCGACATGTGATCACCCGGGCCGGGATTCGAACCGCCAACCCCACGGTTAGTGGATTAGTGGACAACCCGCTCTACCAACTGAGCCACAGCCGCCCCAAAATAAATAGTAAATAGGAGTAAATAGGAGGAAATGTTCCAAGATGCCCCTGATTGATTAATAGTTAGTAGGTTGTAGTGCTGGGCATTTTGGTTATTTTGTCTATTCAAGCACTCGAATTGAATTATTCAGTACCCGTCGAGTACTCGGGAGAACTACACCCTTGTCTATGTTCATATAGTGAATGTAAGACTAACATTTTTTGCTTCTGCTATGCATCTTGTTGTCTCAGTGTCTCACTTGTTCAATATGAGACGCTGTTATAATGTTTACATTTACATTTATTCATTTAGCAGACGCTTTTATCCAAAGCGACTTACAAATGAGACACACTCACACACCAATGGGAGCAGAGCTGCATGCAAGGTGCTAGCTTGCCATCGGGGGCAACTTAGGGTTCAGTGTCTTGCCCAAGGACACTTCGGCATGAGATCACCCGGGCCGGGATTCGAACCACCAACCCTATGATTAGTGGATTAGTGGACAACCCGCTCTACCCACTGAGTCACAGCCGCCCTAATGTTGTTCATTATGAAAAAAATGCGAATAAAAAACTGCATATTCAAAATTCAACCATCGTAGATTGTCATAATGTGAAGACCTGCTGGCCAAAATCAATAAACTTATTGCAGGGAACGCGCATCTGTCTGCTTTTTCCCCGGGTACCGTAATTGGAGTCCTATGTGTGCACTGCCATTTGCGTGGCTGTTAGAAATATGGAAACACAGAAGCGGATGGCTCACAGCCAGTGTTGTGCCGCAGAATTGCCATAACGGTGACGGTTTTTTTTCCAAGCTGAAAATAGTTATGTTAAATAACCATAACTTTTAAAGATCACCTATTAACCGTGCCTAATTTTGTCTCGTACAATAGATTTAGATGCATCTAACGTCCAAAACCACTTTTAAAGTACTCATCATTTAAACTGCAGCATTATCTTTTCTCCCCCAGTGTCACAAACGACTCGTTCAATGATCTGTTCTAAATGATTCATTCTAAACCCCTCCTTTCTGAGAGCATACTCTGCTTTGATTGGTCTACCGGTGTCAGAAAAGGAAAGGCTCACTACCATAACGAGTTTCAGCTCTGTCTGTCAGCGAGCAGCCGATGAAGAGCAGAGGCGGGGCTTTTAGTTACAATCCTACGTGGGTTAGTACAGGAAGTAAAGTCTGGAATCACTAACGAGTCGGTTCAGCTGTTCAGAATCGATTCCTTCTTTTAGGAGTCGATAACTCAGTTTGTCGTGTGCTATAATTTTTTAAAAACTTTACAGATGGTTTTACATTCACAAACAGCGACATGTAGAACACACAGTTTTTCAGATATGACCTTTTCATGTAGTAATAGGTGCACTCTAAATGGTGAGAGGCACACCAAAAGAACCTATGTTCTGCTCCATGCAGTGTGCGTTCGACTAAAACTCCAATCAACATCCACGAAAATGCCCCCATCACCTCAGATTTCCTCCGCTTCGACTTGACTTTGAGTTCAGCAAGTGACGTCAAATCAAAAGGGCTGCTCGCAGCATGAACAGTAAACAATGTAGCACTTCTCACATTTTAATGAGTCCTGCTCTATATATCTAACTAGAATCTGCTTTAGATAAATCACTCAAACGTAATCGTTCGTTAAATCGGTGGTATGGGCTTCTTTGTTTTATTTTTAGCAGAGATACAAATGCATCACTCATCACTGTTAGCTAGCTGGCTTGTTGCAAACAAAAGATAAACACTGAGGAATCCATGTTTTTTCCTCCCACGTAGTTCTCACTTCCCACTTCCGAGTTACGGCAAGTCGTATACAGGTCCGAAATGGATTTGTTCCCTTGGATGGAAACGCAGCTTTAGGTCAGAGATAAAGCAGAAGGATGTGTAAGACTCAGAAAGGGAGTCTCACGGAAATGAGATGTTGTCTTTAATTTTTAGTGCTAAAACAAGTTCTTAATTAACAATCTCGCACCCTCAAGGCTTTCCGAAATACTATCCAGTCTGTAATCACCAGCACACACACACACACACACACACACAGACGTGCCCCACGTTGGTCAGGTTATGGGATTCCTGTGTTTTAAAGGCCTGTTGGGCAGATGTGAACTTTTCCAGGCGTTCTGTGCGTCTCTGCTCGGCCTGGTTTGATCCGAGTGATTCTGAATTTCTCTGAATTAGTAAAATGTTAGGACTCTCAGATCACGAGTAAGACTCTGGAGTAATGAATTTAGACTTGGATTTAGAAACTGCTGCCATAAAAGTGACTTATTAATTTGTTTAAAAGAAAGCACAATTAAAAAAAATAAAATTGATTTCATTTTTTTTCAGATTTTTTTTGAAGTATTGCTCTATAAATAAAAAAAAAATTAGTTCCTTCATATGCATTTAGACTTCTTCTGTTTTTCTTTCTTTTTTTTTTTTTTTTGAAATCATTCATAATTTATGCCACATAGTGGCATTCATAGTTTATGCCACATCTCCAGTTCTGATTTAGACAGAAAGTGGTGATTAATTAACAATAGTGCTCAGTCATGATCGTTTCCATAGTAACGACTTGTTTACACAGGGATGCTCCACATAATCTAAGCCTGATAATAAACAGATAAAAACAGGAAACGTTTACTGAAGCTATGTAATCTGTTTTTTTTTTTGTTTGTTTTTGTTTTGTTTTGTTTTTTTTGAATTTTTCCGTCTGAGGATGAAGTTGCGGTTTTTTATTTTATTATTTATTTATTTATTTATTTATTTATTTTTACAATTATTTTATTTTTGCTTTTTTATATATTTAACTTTCAGAGAAAAAAAAGAGGCTGTTAAAGGAAGGTCCGTTTATAGCTGCTGTATTGAAAGTGATAACAGGAACTTGTTTCATGGACAAGTAATGGATTCAACATTAAATGTAGGTGTAATTGGATAAAAAGTCATCGTTTAGTAAATAAAAATGGTAATAATTGGTGAATTGTTGTGGTATAAGAGGAATAAAACACTAAGACGTGCTGTTGGAAAAGTTTCGGTGTGGTAACGGTGACATCACTGAGCTTTTCCGGTTTCTTTGAATGCGTTGGCGTCTTGCTCGGCGCCCGCTTTAGAACGTAAACGAACCTGCTATTTTTTATGTATGTTGGCACCGATCCTAGTGATGGTGGCTACATACCTACACCTCGTGCGTTGTTGAATATCGTGTCACGAGCAAGCCCTGAGAGGAGATGGCCTCGAATTGCAATGTCACAATTTTATTTCAACCCATGAAGTCATCACTAACGAGCCTCGGAACTTTCTGTATGACCGACTAGACGACATTCTTTAGACGTCTGTGGTGTCTACGCCCCATTTCTGGTTTAACAGAGATGGTGTAAAGAAAGTAGCTGATGCACTGCATTTTTAAAAATGTAATTACGGCTGTAATGCTAATGGTGCATCCATTACAGGTCAGAGTTATTTATTTATTTGTTTGTTTATTTATCGCATTAGGCGAAAAGCATTACTTGAAAGATGTTTATTGGATCAACCAAAACAGAAACCCACAAGATTATGACACTCTTATATAAATATATCCTGATATCATTATTTTTTGGCCAGCAACACAACCGCGCCATATCATGAAAAATAATACTAAACATTTACAAAATTAAACAATAAAAAAGGAGGGGAAATGAAACTACATTTTAACATGGTACATAATCCGTTCATAATCAGTTCATAATCATGTTCATTTTTCACAGACGTCTGTGCTCAAGTTATCTGATACACCGTCATAAAGCATGCAAGCAGGCCCTGTGTGGACTTGCATACTGGACAAAAAATGCATGATTTTCACAGGAATTGCACTGATAAAATCATTGCCGCCACTTGTACAGACATCTTCTGGCATGAGCTGCAGTCTGTTGAGCAGATGGAGTCCATCGTATTAATCTTTCTTTTAAGCTGACGCGGAAAAAATGAGTCCTTTTGATGATCATTGCATGTCTTTTTGATGGAAAAAATTCCTCTTGAACATCATTTCTGCATATGTGTGGAAGGAAATTGCTGTCCATACCAGGATCTCTTCGTAACAGACCACCCAGAGTTCCCCAGTGGGTATTCTGAGTTGAGGGGCGTTTTCTTTGGGGTTTCTAAATTTTCATTTAGTTCAGTGCAGTAAAAGTGTCCCCATCTTGTTAAACTATTTTATTGATTGTTGTAGAGAAATATGACATCATTCTAATTTCATCCATTGGGAAGCAATGCAACTTTTATCTCTGTTATTAGGTTAATAAATTTATTTCATTTGGTTAGGTGTTGGACTGGCACCCTGTCCACAGTGTACCCCGCCTTGTGCCCGATGCTCCCTGGGATAGGCTCCAGGTTCCCCCGTGACCCTGAAAAGGAGTAAGCGGTTGAAGATGGATGGATGGATGGATGGTTAGGTGTTGGGCGGTTGTGGCGCAGTTGGAAGAGCGGGTTGTCCACTAATCGTAGGGTTGGCGGTTTGATTCCCGGCCCACGTGACTCCACATACCGAAGTGTCCTTGGGCAAGACACTGAACCCTAAGTTGCCCCCGATGGCAAGTTAACGCCTTGCATGCAGCTCTGCTCCCATTGGTGTGTGAGTGTGAATGAGACACGGTGTAAAGCGCTTTGGATAAAAGCGCTATATAAGTGTGCCATTTACCAAAAGCAGTGTAGTTGAACTGGTATATTTGGCTATAATTGTTACATTTAAGGAGGAGCGCTAGACAATTTCCACCCCTCATTTATCCACTCATCTCTACCCTGAAACTCTGTTGGTCTAAAACCCTTTGAATGCATCCGAAAACGCCGGAAGCCTCTTTGTATTGAAGCGCAAGTCAAGACTAAGTAGATCCAACACGGTGGTACACTCCACCAAAGCTTCAGGCAGTGGTTAACTTTGTTTGTTGGGACCATAAAACATCAGACCAGTAACTACCACGACCGTCCAAAATAAACATTGTGATGCTTTTCTTGATCACTTTCATTCCTTCATGAAATCAGTTTCGTCTGTGCGAGTGAGTGTCTGACTTGTAGATCTGTTCTGCGCTGTAATTAGACGACCATTTACAACGGGAGCATTTTGGCGCTTGATCTGGTATGTTCTCCCGGCACTCTTGTACCCCTCCAACTCTGAAATCAATCGGAGCCCCAGCTGCCAGAGAGCTCACTATCTGTATAATTATCTGCTCCCACAGGCCTGCTTTATCTCAGAGCCAGGCTGGGCCTCAGTGCCGCTGCTCTCCCAGTCCCTGAGCCTCACTCCTGCGTCTCTCAAAAGCTTTAGGTTTTTACCATGCAGGGTGTTTAGCCGAGCGTTAGAGTTGGTTGTCAGTTTAACTGCACTGAAAATCTTTGAATTGGTGACTTCAGAAGGGCTCTGGGTGAAATGCATTACTATTTAAGGCTGTACCAAAATTTCAGGCAGCCAACGCTAATGAGCCAAGACATTATGACCACCTGCCCAATATGCTGTTTGTCTTCTGGCTTTGACTCACCAAGGTGTTGACTTTAGACCTCCTGAAGGTGTGCTGTGGTATCTGACATTACTGAATGTTGTGAATTGGAGCCTCCGTGGTTCTGACTCGTTATTTCAGCACATCCCATAGATGCTTGAGATCTGAGCAACAGTTTGGAGGCAACACCTGGAGCTCTGTTCCTCAAACCGTTCCCGATCAATGTATTTTTGTTCTAAAATGGGAAAATCAGAGGTGTCGTCTACAGTTTAGCTGTAGTGTAAAAACTGTGCGGTTCTACTTTTTCAGTCAGTCCAAAAACCAAGAAAGAAAGAAAGAAAGAAAGAAAGAAAGAAAGAAATCGACCAGCAGACAAATGAATTGACTAAAAGGGAAAGGATGCAGAAAATAAAACATCTGAGTTCTCAGAGCCAGTAGAAATCAAACCATCTAGTCCACTGACACATACATGGGTTTTTGTATTCATTCTGTTTGTCTGCTAAGATTTTATTCTCAGCAATTTTGACCCCTCTGCAGTTTTTTTAAAGATGGAAAGAATACTTTTTTTTTATTATCTTACTAATTATCACAAAGACAATGTATTGGTGATTTTAGAAATGGTGGTTTGAAGGCTTTTTCTCCAACACCAGGCTCAACTCTTAACATTTAGACAGAATTAGCCAGGATCCCTCAGCTATTTTGGGAAGGCCATTGGTGTGCTTCAAATTTATACAATATAACTAAACGGTGAACAAAGTACAATGAGTTGAACGAGGAATGTGTTCTAGCCTGCTAGCCTGGCAACCCTTGAAGACTCAAGACCTCATGGGTGTAGGACATTTTATGACCTGATTACATCACCAGCACTATTGAATCCTTGTTAAGCACTATATGGTAACTGTATATACGTGGTCTCACACGCCTCTTCTGACCAGTGTTCAGTTATATGATCAAGATTGAACTCCATATTTCCAACATGTTATACGTGTGTATAATTAGACCGAGCAGCTCAAAAGTGTCCAGTGGGGGAGGATGGCAGTCCGATATCTCAACATGGACCCGGTTTCTGAGATTGACGCTCAGTTTTACAGCCCTGCTGCCACAGGTGAGATGTTGCAGTGGTGTTTTGAATGCCGTTTTGTCTCTCGTTGTAGAGTAAGTGAGTTCGTATCAGCAGTCCAGAGGGGAGGCTGGGGGGAGTTTGACTCCGGGTCCAGCGCAGTTGGTCAGTGTTTTATCAGCGTCTCAAGAGATGCAACTGGCACCATGATATCATTCACAGACTCCTTCAAGGATGCACTGCTAATGGGGTTTTTGTCCTACTGCCAGATAAGGGTAACTCTGTGATCTAGTGCTGCAGATAAACGCACATGTCTAGAAGGCGTATGCTGATTTTAAAGTTTGCCAAACTGTGACGTTAGTACATTATGTAGTGTTTATTGAAATTATTTCATGTTATTCTGCACTAGCCTTGGGGAGCAGGCAAAAAATAAGCTCCTTAGACTTGCATTCATGTTACGCATGTTTACTCAAGTTTTTAGTTTAGTTTAGGGAAGACACCCGGGATGTGACGGTGAGACACGTCCTGGCAGGAGGGGGAAGACACCCGGCCATGCGACGGTGAGACACGTCCTGGCAGGAGGGGGGGGGAGGACACCCGGCCATGCGACGGTGAGACACGTCCTGGCAGGAGGGAAGACACCCGGGATGTGACGGTGAGACACGTCCTGGCGGTGTCATCTTCTTTGGTGTCATTTCCTGTTATTGATTTTAGATCTTTTTCAGTGCTGCTCGACTTTATAGCGTGTAAGATGGCATCGATAGATGACGAATAATACGTAAAGAATAAAAAAACGCTTTTCTATCGAAATTAACCGGAACTTTTTTCAAGGGACCATCATGGTAAAGTACCATGAAGATTAGGGAGATTAGCCCGATTGACGTATGACCGCGCGTGACAAGCCCTTGGCGAGGATACGAAGCCTCGAAGTATGCTTCAATCAAACTGATTATTGACGCTTAATAAGTGTGCTGATTTTTAGTGATGTAATAATGTAAAATGTTTACTCGGGTCATAAAAACACATAGCAGGCTCGGACTGGAACACAAACCTTTCAACAGTAATAATGCATGCTGTAACCGAACTGGTGGTGAAGTGATTAGTATTCAGCGCTCTCACGGTCAAGGCCCGGGTTCGATTCCCAGTCACAGAATGAAATTAAATAAATATATATCTTTGGATGAAGGTTCGTGTTTTAAAAACAGAGTCTATTTTCTGGACTCTTTTCTGCAACAAGAAGCATGGAGTGGATTCTCAATGCTTAATGCGAATTCTCAAAGACTTAAAGTAAGCAAACAGATTCTACTGCTGAGACGAACACGCACGATCTTTCTCTGCACGGGTTTCCTGTGTGAACGACGCCCAGCTCGCTTAACATTTCATACTTTTAAGTGTACTGTTTCATTGCAGGTCGCAGTTTCCAGTTCCCGCTGTATTTCGTCTTCGCCATAAATACTTAATAAGGCTTGAACCTTGTCATCGGTCTTACTTTTTAGGAAACTCCATTGTGTTTATTTATCCGACTGAAGGTGTTCTGTACGGTTTGTTCCTTTGTGAAAGTGTGTTGTACCCGTCTGAAGGTGTTTGTTAAAGCACTAGCTAACTCCTTGATCTGGAACATCTACAGTAAACATTTCAGTCATGAGAATTCATGGATTGTTTGCTATGTAGCTCAACTTGTGGTTGAGGGAAAAAATTCTTCCTCGTTCTTTGTTTGTTTTGTGGTGTTGAAAGAGTGTTGAAAGAGTAGTGGCGAGTTGTACAGATAAGGACAATACCATGACAAAACCATTATCTTTAACCCTGTCACATGAACCGTCGATGCTGCCAGGAAGTGGCCGATGGTTGCATTATGTAATCATTTGTTTTGTTTAATCGGTTTCTGCGATTTTTGGTTTCTACATTTAAAAAAATAACTAAATTTAAAAAGAGAGCGAAGGTGAGGGAACGCCTGTTTATGTGAGTAATGACGGGAACGAACGAACTTGTGGAAGTTCCACAAGTATAAATGCACGTATAGAAAAGTGCAATTGTTGCAGATCGCTCTGGTATAAGAGGAATAGGACACTAATTCGAATTAGTTAGGGTTCGAATGGAGTGGGACGCGAACCTGGAGGCTCCTGCTGATTTCGATTTTAATTAATTTGCGCTTTTTGGTCATATAATATACTTTAACTTATTTTACTCCTTATCTTTGCTTATAATTTGAATTTTTTGTCACGTTAAAAAGTCTGGAAAGAAAACCCGAGGTGTCATTCAAACACGACTGAGGCCGAGTGCGTGCGCCGTGAGCGTTGTTCCCCTCTCCCCCTGAATCCGCGTTGCCGAGCGGTGACTTTGATCTCGCCACACTCAAGCTTGAGCTGCTGGCTTCATTGAGGAAGGATATTGCTGATATTTTTAATACGGAGCTCCAGGAGATTCTCAAGAACGCGCTGTCTGCTATCCAGCTTGACCTGCAGGCTGTGAAAACACAGCAGGTTAATGATAAAGATGTTACCGAGGCTGCAATATCAGCACTAAGGGGGGTACGGTTGGGGAAATGGAGCACGCGCTTACACATGACATAGCACATGAAGTCTACCATCGAGTCTCTCACTGAGACCGTGACTCAATTACAGAATAAATGTGAGGATTTGTAGACGAGGTCGCGGCGCAATAACGTTCGAATAATGGGAGTTCCAGAAGGTTCTAATACATGTTCCACTGCTGCTGTAGCGGCCTTGTTAAAAGAGGCGTTTGGTCTGGAGAAGGAGCCGGTTTTGGACCGGTCCCACCGGACCCTTCAGCCGAAGCCCAAGCCTGATGAACGACCACGAGCAATTGTGTGCAGATTCCACTATCACAGTGACTGTGTGGATATTTTACGGCGTGCGAGAGAGCTCCAGCGGATTAAAATGAGGAATTTGATTATCTCTGTTTTTCCTGACTATACAGTCAAGATAGCTCGGGCTCGAGCTGCATTTAACGAGGTTCGGCGTCAACTTCGTGATGTTGAGGGCGCTCGGT
>JAFFST010049589.1:26963-46054 GCA_022414735.1 Noturus placidus
CACCTGCACAGCGGCGTGTTCTCTTTTTTTTTTTTTTTTTTTTTTTTTTTTAAGTTAAGGCCATTATATCTGTTTTTGTGCGCAGACTGTTTATCAGATTTGAAGTCAGTAGGGGATTTCTCTCTTACTGAAATCTTTTGTTTTGGTAAGGGTCGGTTAGTTCAGCGTTCTTTCCGAGAGGTTGACTCAGTGTGCTGTATTTCACATTGTGGAGAACTTTTGGTTATAGAGGGACACACTGCAGTCTCCTTTGGGTTATGGAGACTTTGGGGGTCTGGGTTTGGGGCATGGTTGGGGGGAGGGGAAATCACTCCGGCTCTAATTGACTATTTATATCCCTATGGTTTACTTTATTACATAGTTAGTAATAATATTGATCCCAGCACGGCTAGGACAGGCACGCCTTTTAAGATTTATAAGATTTATATATAGCCATTGAGTCTTATGTCTGTTGGGTTTTATAGTATTAATACAAGCAGCAATAGTTGGTGTAGTCATCATGTGCCGGGGTGAGGGGGGATGAAAATGAATCATGTGTGAAAATGAATCACATGTAAAATTACATATAAATGAATCATATATAAATCTTGCGGGGGAGGGGTGTTACTGGGGTTAAAAGTTTGATTCTGTATGCATTTATGAAAATGAATCATGTAATTAAATCACATGTACATGAATCATAAGTAAATTAATCAAATGTACACTTTCCTGGGTGGGAGGGCTGTTATCGGGGTAAAAAATGTTGATTCTGTATTGATATATTTTGTTGTACTCTGAAAAGTGTCTGAGAATCAATAAATATTGTTATGGAAAAAAAAAGAACACTAAAGTATTGCGGTCATGGGTAATAATCTGTGTGTTTTTCGAACCACTCCACTCCTCGCACGCACCATCCTCTAAATCTTGTGCTATTAAGCTTTAAGCAGAACGCAGACCATGTGCTCAGCTTGGAGGTGTTCGAATCCTGAGAGTTCAGCATTAATACTCGGTGTACAGTCTGGTTCGAGTCGTATCACTATGAAGTCACTGATGGAGTAAAAACATGGCTGTGTGCAGCTCTCTTTCTGCATTGATTAGGGTTCATTAGTGTGTGCTGTGACAGTGGACACCCGGGATGCGACTGTGAGACACGTCCTGGAAGGAGGGGGAAGACACCCGGCCATGCGACGGTGAGACACGTCCTGGCAGGAGGGGGGGGAGGACACCCGGCCATGCGACGGTGAGACACGTCCTGGCAGGAGGGGGGGGGGACACCCGGCCATGCGACGGTGAGACACGTCCTGGCAGGAGGGGGAAGACACCCGGCCATGCGACGGTGAGACACGTCCTGGCAGGAGGGGGAAGACACCCGGCCATGCGACGGTGAGACACGTCCTGGCAGGAGGGGGAAGACACCCGGGATACGACGTGGCCTCAGACTTGAACTGACCTCTGCTCTGTTAATCTTCTTTGGTGTCATTTCCTGTTATTGATTTTAGATCTCTTTCAGTGCTGCTCGACTTTATAGCGTGTAAGATGGCATCGATAGATGACGAATAATATGTAAAGAATAAAAAAACGCTTTTCTATCGAAATTAACCGGAACTTTTTTCAAGGGACTATTTGGTTCCTCCAGACTTTTGTTGTCTGTGTTTCCATTGCCGTATAAAGTACCATGAAGATTAGGGAGATTAGCCCGATTGACGTATGACCGCGCGTGACAAGCCCTTGGCGAGGATATGAAGCCTCGAAGTATGCTTCAATCAAACTGATTATTGACGCTTAATAAGTGTGCTGATTTTTAGTGATGTAATAATGTAAAATGTTTACTCGGGTCATAAAAACACATAGCAGGCTCGGACTGGAACACAAACCTTTCAACAGTAATAATGCATGCTGTAACCGAACTGGTGGTGAAGTGATTAGTATTCAGCGCTCTCACGGTCAAGGCCCGGGTTCGATTCCCAGTCACAGAATGAAATTAAATAAATATATATCTTTGGATGAAGGTTCGTGTTTTAAAAACAGAGTCTATTTTCTGGACTCTTTTCTGCAACAAGAAGCATGGAGTGGATTCTTAACTTATTTTTTCCTTAAACAACAGGAAATGCAAACGTTTTCTGTCCTGAAGCGCGGACACTGCCGACTTCTTCCATAAACATTCCATAAAGTCCCTGATGTGCTTCAGCATCTCGATGAATAACTCGTTTCTCTTTGTAAAATAACACACTTCTTTAAAATCTGTTTTATTGCTAGTCGTTGATTACATGGATGCCGTGAATGAGCCGTTACTATAGAAACCATAAGGAACACATTTTAAGCATCGCAAGAATCTGCGTCTCCTTTCATGCTGATTTGTATAAATGCTCCATTATGCCGTTTTTTGCTTCATTTCTTATCAGCTGTTCAGGCACGTGAACGTTGATGGGGAATAGCTTTTTAGCTTTTGAAGTCTGTGTATATGGGAGTGTGTGAGTCGCTGTGTGCAGGTGCCCCCCCCCCACACACACACACGCACATCTGCGCTTTGTACACCTGAACCGTTTTGCTCGACTCCAGCCTCAGCTGAATCTCCATCGTTCCTGTGATGAGAGAAGGACGACACTGAGCACACACACACACACACACACACACACACACGGCCATGCTGACTTAACGAGAGTAAATAAACCGAGCTCGGCCCTGCAGAGGCATGAATGAGGCACTCTATTAGAGCACCATTTGTGCTACGAAGTCGATTTATTTCTGCACGTCGAGCCGTTGTTTGAAAAGGAACTCGTCTCCATGTTCGCAGGCGTGTTTCTCAAAATGACACGATGGAATCAGTTTCTGTCACTCTTGCCTTGTGTATTATTGTTTCAGGAAAATAAATGAATTCACTTCTTTGTGCATGACCAGTTATTGAGGGATTTAAGAGTTTGGGGTGTTGTCATTGTCGACACTGTTTCACTTTCTGGCGAACAGTAACCCGTAGAGCCGGTTCAGACTTTATTAAGAGGCACGGCTGTGAATTAGTTTATTGTGCGTGTGTCTTGAAGGAGAAGGCAGCTGCTTATCTTGGCAGCCGGTTGATTTGGCCGTGTTGTGTTCAGAGCAGATAGTAAACCAGTGTCTGCTTAAAGCCAGGATGTGTGTCTGTGTGTGGGTTTATGGTCTGTTTTTAGAAGTTTATTTGAATCTTTTACAAAGCCTGCCAGTTTATAATTACCTTACTGACTGTTATAAATCAAACTTGAAGTAGGAAAAGGTTGAATGATTAACGGGACGTGGCGTAGTCGAGGAGGTGAAACTCTGCCTTAAGGCCATTTTACTCCTGTGAACTGATTTGGAGACGCACTGGGCGAACGTTCAGAAGCGGTCAGATGTTCAGTGCTGATTGTGTCACGTCAGTCTACAGACAAATAAAAAAGATTCCATGACGCTCGAGGACGTGGTGCGCCGCTTGTGCAGCGTGGACGTGTGTTAGTACTCGCTGTCGAGATGAGACGTTAGACGTGTGTCCAGCTGTACAGAATACAAGCCGAGCAGACTGCGTTGCTTTCAGAATCATAAAGTTGGTTTGTTTAACGTCTGTAAAAGTGAGGTTTTCCAACAGATTCATTTATTACGAAATGTAATAGTAGAAACTTTTTGAAAGAGTTTGGAATTTTTACAATGTTTTATTTTGCACTGTAAAAAGTTCTTTTAAGAAGGTAAGTAATCTTAAATGAATTCATCGTTTTAAACAAAGCACACGCTTCATCTTTTGGGATTGATTTGGAATTTAAATGATTCTAAATTTAAGGGAAATTATAAAAAAAAGAAATAAAAAAAAGTTCAGTTGGAGAAATGTTTGTCTGAAAATTAAACCTTTTAACCTTGTTGGTGTAGTGTAGCTGCGATTCTGATTCCCGAATCACGATACTTCCATTTAAAAATATCCCGATTAAACGATTTTGTCGTCCAGAGCCATTAACCAAAATAAGACCACGCGTTTCTGATCAGCTTTACTTCTACAAACAAAACACTAAAGAAAAATATGTGGCTTAGTGGTCGGGGGCAAAAAAAAGTAGAGATTGTGCCTGCCTCAAACCACACCCCCGCAACACTACCCATAATTCAGTGCACCTAAACATGAGCCCTTTACTCTCGAACACTAGCGTACTCCGAGGTTGCAGGTCGTGTTAATGGAATATTCAAAGATAAACATCACAAGAGAACATTGCAGCGTAATATCGTGTGCCTTAAGATCTTCCAGTCCTGTGTTTATTGCCGTCTCACGGTAAACTTCCTGTAAATCATAATCATAACTCTTGGGTTTTATTTATTTATTTTGCAGTTGTTATGTCTTGAAGCATTCTCTGGGCCTTTTCTGAAGCACACACGCGCTGAGAGCTGATGGGCCGCACAGCTCCAACATGAGCATTCGCGATGTTGGCGGGCGGCGCCGCTGCTTCGAGGATGCCGAGCTCTCGCTGCGCGTCTACCCCGGGGCAATCGCCGTGGGCACCATCTATTGCCCCATCTTGGCCCGCAAGAGAACGACAGCCGCCGAGGTCATTGAGCAGGTGATCGCTCGTCTGCGGCTGGACCGCACCAAATGCTACGTGTTGGCCGAGGTGAAGGAGTTCGGCGGCGAAGAATGGATCCTGAACCCGAGTGACTGCCCGGCTCAGCGTATGATGCTGTGGCCCCGTGCTGCGCTGGAGAACCGTTCGGGAAGCGAGGACTACCGCTTCCTGCTGCGCGAGAAGAATGTGGACGGTTCCATCCACTACGGCAACGTGGCCATGTGGCTGCAGTTGACTGAGGAGCGGCGGCGCATGGTGGAGCGCGGACTGCTGCCTCCGCCACAGCTCCAGGACCATGACGATCTCTGCAAGCTGCCTGACCTGAGCGAGAAGACGCTGCTGGAGAACCTGCGCGTCCGCTTCAGGCAGGAGAAGATCTACACGTACGTCGGCAGCATCCTCGTCGCCATCAACTCCTTCAAGTTCCTGCCCATCTACAACCCCAAATACGTCAAGATGTACGACAACCACCAGCTCGGGAAGCTGGAGCCGCACATCTACGCCGTGGCCGACGTGGCCTACCATGCCATGCTGAAACGGAAGCGCAACCAGTGCATCGTTATCTCCGGAGAGAGCGGCTCAGGGAAGACGCAGAGCACCAACTTCCTCATCCATCATCTGACTGCTCTCAGTCAGAAGGGTTTCGCTAGTGGGGTGGAGCAGATCATTCTCGGAGCTGGGCCGGTGCTGGAGGTAAGAGCAGGATGTTTGTGACCTAGCTGTCTGTCTTTCTTCATGTCTCGTGGTATGTTTACCGAGCTGAACATCTACATGGTTCTAGTTCAAGGCTGCACATTTAAGCATACTTTTTATGTATAACGAATGCGATCGAGTACTTGCAGTTGAATTTTATCATATGGTCGACTTTTTCATGTAAAAAAAAAAAGGCAGTCGATTTGGTATTTTTCCCACGCTTACCTGGCACCAGTAATACTGTTTTATGTAAAGAACATCGCTAACAAATAGGACACGGCGCCGGTTTAAATCAGGACCCATACAGTGTGAAGCCCGCATGCTGGAACACCTCCAGCGATTAACCTGCTTTGTCATAAAGCTAATGTTTAATCTGTGAGGTTAATCACCAACTCCACAGCGCTGTCGAGTGCTTTTCGAGTGCAGAGAACCGGCTTTAATTGTTTGCACAGCGAGATTGTGTATCTGTGCTTTTACCAGTGGCATGTGAAGGGTGTAACGCGGAGGTTACAGTTTCACAGGTAGCGCTGGCTATTTTCACTCACACAGCAGGTGACTGATTAGTCACTCCGCCCTGCCAAAGTCTACATGGTATGCTGATTTATCTCATAGTGCAGGACCGACCAACAAAGACCTGTCGGTAGCAAGTCATTCTCAGGTGTGCACTTTTAATCTGTTCGGCTGAAGAAGGACCGGTTTTGATGCTCTTCTAAAGGACCGTTCGGATGGGATAGGATTTGCAGACATGCACTGTATGGCCAAACGTTTGTGGATGTGTAACAGTCACACCCACATGTCCTTATTTAACATCCCATTCTAGATTTAGTCCCCCTTTTTGCTGTTCTTATAAGCTCCACTCTTCTCAGAAGGATTTCCACTAGGTTTTGGGGCGTGGCTGTGGGGATGTGTGCTCATTCAGCTACAAGAGCATTAGTGAGCTCAGGTACCGTGATGTTGAGGTCTGGGAGTGCAGTCGGGGTTCCAGTTCATCCCAAAGCTTCTCTGTAGGGTTGAGGTCAGGGCTCTGTGTGCAGTACATGTTAGAGTTCTTCCACTCCAACCTTCTCAAACCATGTCTTCATGGAGCTCCTCACTTTGTGCACAGGGGCATCGTCATGCTGGAGCAGGTTTGGGCTTCTTGGTTCCAGTGAAGAGAGACCAAGACATTCTATATATATTGTCTATACATGTTGTGTGGCAACGGTTTGGGCAAGAACAACATATCGGGTGTCCCAAGCATTTTTATTTTTTGTCATATAGTGTATTTACAACCCCAATTCCAAAGAAGTTGGGACGCTGTGTGAAATGTAAATTACAAACAGAATGCAGAGATTTGCAAATCTCATAAACCCGTACGTTATTCACAGTAGAACATAGAAAACTTACGACATGTTTGAACTGAGTAAGTGTTCCATTTTAAGGAAAAAATAAGGTAATTTCGAATTTCATGGCCGTAACACGCCTCAGAAAAGTTGGGACGGGGCAACAAAAGGGCTGGAAAAGTCAGTGTTACTAAAAAGGAACAGCTGGAGGAAGATTTTGCGACTAATTAGGTTAATTGTAAACGGGTGAGTGAGATGATTGGGTGTAAAGAGTATCTTAGAGAGGCAGAGTCTCTCAGAAGGAAAGATGGAATCTGGATGGAAGCACTTTTATTACAAATATCTTTCCTGTGTGTGTGTGTGTGTGTGTGTGTGTGTGTGTGTGTGTGTGTGTGTGTGTGTGTGTGGCACAGCCCTGAAATGCTGTTAGTTTCTTTAACACTGTTTTTATTCCTATCTCCAAAGCCTTTCTTGGACCTGTGCCTGTTCAGTAGTGAATGAGTCACAGCGATGAATCATAGTCCCTGATTCTTACTCCGTTACCTGGAGAGTTTTTGTGTGAGATTCAGTACTTTGAGTGCATTTGTGTGGTGGAGGGTTTCATTTCTCATACCATGTACTCGTAACTATGTTGCTGATAAGGAATTGAGTAAGTAGTGAAAACATTTCACGAGTGGAATGTCGGTTTGTATTTATTATGTGCGAGTGAACCTGTAAGTCAGGGGTGCACACTTTTTTGACTTGCGAGCTACTTTTAACTTGACCAGTCAAAGAGATCTACCTACACTAAAAATGCGAAATATATATAAATACACACACACAATATATATGTTCATGTACCTTGCATAAATGCATGAGCCTTTATGGCGGACTACAATTCAGTACATTCTTGGTCAGTACCTTACTCTGATGACATGCACTGAATAGAATCAGACAGGGTTGCATAGTCCAGACAGTTTCTGCTGGTAGCCAGCCTCAAGCAGACCTCCAAATGATGATCAGTCATTGTGGACCGGTATTTGGACTGAATAATCTTCATGTGGGAAAAGGCTGAGTCACAGAAATAAGTAGAGACAAATAATGCAGTCAGTGAGGTTGCACATTTCCTCATGTGTGGGTACTTTTCCCTTGTGAGTAAGTTCCAAAACTGTCCATGAGCTCTGGACTTCAGCTGAATGTCAGTCTGTAGTTTCAAAATTTCATCCTCAGATAGCTATAACCACTTGCTTTGGGCTGCATTCCCAAGCAACCCGCGTCCCGGCGGGGCGGGGGCCGTTACAGTCTTCACACCGTCCATGGGCTGAGCCTCCGTCAGAAGGACTAAGGCCCCCGGCCCGCGCCAGGCGATGCGGACTTCCGTACGCCACCTTTCCCCGCGCCCGCGATGGGACTGGGTATTCGGCACTGGGCTCTTCCCTCTGCGCTCGCCGCTACTGATGGAATCCTGGTTAGTTTCATCCTCAGATCGCCTTCCCTGCACTTGGCAATGAATCCATTTGCCCTGCCAACCATTGCGTGCGCAAAGTCCGTGGTGACTGAGATCAATTTGCACACTGGGAGCTGGAAAGACTGAAAAATGTTAACGGAGTGATTTTGCTTGCAAGTCTTTAGCGCTGACGCGTTTGATCGCACACGCGTGGTGAGAGAAAAGATGAGATCTCAGACTGGCTGCCCTGTACATCTACGCTAACATCTATATATTTTTTGAATGGCGATGTACCGGTCGATCGCAATCGACGTATTGTGCACCCCTGTTGTAAGTGATGGAGCGCGGGCCTTGATCTTGGCTGCTGTGTTCACTTGAAAGTGGAAAATATTGCCACTGATCATTTGGGGGAGGGGCTGGTGAGTGAATATCTGCTATATTGTTTTAAATTAGTTTAAAAGCACCTGGGAGCTTCCTTCCAGCTCCATCTAAAGGTCAGGTGGGGTCACTGTGGCTCCACGGCTCGTCATAGAGTCTTAACCCTGCCTGTGGTTGGTTTTAATGCTGTAGCGGATTTATTGTGAATTACGGTCAGTGCCGGGCGGGGCAGCACGGATCAGAGGATTTGCTATACATGTAAAGAGGGTTGGCTTGGAATCAATCGATGCTAAATGGTTCAGGAGGATCATTTGACCTATGGAGTGGATGCAGTAATTTAATCGCGGTACTATATCAGGAGGAAGTCGAGACACTTGACAAGAACAGTCTTTTAATGGCATACTTATCATACTCGTATGACTATTTAACTGCACACTGTTTTTTTTTCGTGTTTCAGACTCATTATACAGTATGAGCTGGTCAGAAGAGTTCACAGTGTCTGAATTCCTTGTGTTCTTGGTGTGGCTCAAGACGGATCTTTTCGGATAAAGACCACACAGCATACACACTGTACGCACTGTGTATGGAGAACACAGGAGAAACTTGTGAGCATCGTTGAACCGTTTTAAAAACCCATGGAACAAGTTAGAAATTGGCGCAGAGCATTGTGACTCTCACATGATTCGGTGAATGGACGGGTCACAAGCCTCTTTGTTTGCTAGTGTGGCTTTTCAAAATGATACCATTTTGAAAAGTCACAAAAGAGGCTAATAATAGGGCTGACTGTATAACCGTTCACACCATTCTTCAGAGGTTAGGCATGGATGCTGTTGTGCTCTACGTTGGGTTCTTAGAAATCATGCTGTTCTGCTCGCAGCAGCTTTACAAAGTAAATCCTGTTCTCTATTCTTCTCTGGCATGCTGCTGTGAGACGAGCACACGGGGACGGAGATGAAGCTTGGCGCAGGACTAGCTGGAGAAAGTCTGTGGTGGTGCTTGTAGTGTGTTTAGACACATTCAGTCCAGAGTGACTCTTGTGTTAGTCTGTGGGGCGGCTGTGGCTCAGTCGGTAGAGCGGGTTGTCCACTAATCCACTAATCGTAGGGTTGGTGGTTGGAATCCCGGCCCGGGTGATCCCATGCCGAAGAGTCCTTGGGCAAGACACTGAACCCTAAGTTGCCCCCGATGGCAAGCTAGCACCTTGCATGCAGCTCTGCTACCATTGGTGTGTGAGTGTGTCTCATTTGTAAGTCGCTTTGGGTAAAAGCGTCTGCTAAATGAATAAATGTAATGTAAATGTAGTCTACACACGACCTCTTCTGTCATGCATTAATGAAGCGTAATCCCAGGAGAGATAGAAGAGTAAGCCATGGAGCCAACCAACTGCATCTTTTCTAACTGTTGCATCACAGGGCAGCTTAACAATCTTAGGAAACCTTGATGCACATGATTGGCTAGTGTCTCTGTGATTGACAGGGGTAGAGAGTATAGAGTATACCCTCCCACCAAGGGTAAGGCGATCTCAGAACAGTACACTTTCCTGTTGCTGCACTCGGGAGCTGGTTTATTGTTTAAAAAAAAAACAAATAAAAACATAATCTACTTTAATGTTATTTCCTGCAACTTGATACCAGGATTGTCAGTGTTTGCTTGGCGATGTCAGAGGTGAAATACTCAGTTTGCTGTTATAGGAAAGTATTCATTCACTACGTTTACATGGAGAGAAGTAATGTAATTATCGACCTTATTCTGAATAAGGCAATATTCTGATTAAGGTGTTTACATGAGTGGCTTTTAGAATACACCTGTCATGTTCCGGTTTTATATGTTATAGGACATGGATCATTACGTCCCCACGCCACGCCGTCCAACGTTCCCTCCAGAATTTCACGTATCCACATACAGGTCGTCTTCGTTATACAGTTTTGAGTGTTATACGTACAAATGGACAACTGCGTGAAGCCATGGGCTGCCTTCCAAACCGCGGACTTACCAAGTATATAGAGATGCATGTACTACTATATAGTAGGTGGTAAGTATGCAGTTTCGGATCAAACCTGCTCTCTTGTTTGCAGTCAAATGGTTGCGCACCGCCGTGTGCGTGTACGCGTCCTGTCGCTAAATGCGGTGAAAACTCCCACACGACGTTAAGTGTGATTAAGGCGTGTACATGTCTGTAATACACGTCGATAATGCGACTAAAACAGGAGTACTCCATACGTCTTAATTCCATTTGAGTTTACTTCGCGTCTGGCTTTAGTCAGATTAATGTCATCAATAAGCTCTGTTTACATGCTAGTTTCTTAATCAGAGTATCCTCTTAATCAGGTTAAAATATGAGTATTGTCGTCCATGTAAACAAACTGAATGAGCGGGTGGTGTGACACGGCCTGATTTTCAAAAGCAGAGTTACTGTTACCACCCGAAGTTGATTTATTTTCCAATAACACCCCCCCAACTCCCCTTTGCTCTCCAAGTCGATAAAACTTTTGGACTGAAGGAGAAGTTACAAAGGAATATTGCAGTTTTAATCTTTCACCATTGCAAAGTGCGGGAGACTCCTTCCATAAATGCGATAAAACATCATCTCAGAGAAAATGTAAGCTTCACTCTGAATGACTGCACACATTTTTCTTTCAGTGTATGTGGATCGTCTGCTATACAAGTCCCAGTGTAAGCGGTTTCTATAGAATCCATAGCACATGGGATTACAAAGCTGTTATTTTGAGTTACTGCCAGATGTTCAACAGCACTGTAGTATAAAATACAGCTACGCCGCAGTAAATAAAATGAACAAGCAGCTCAACTATGTTTGGTTGTTTTCATTTCACAAACCTCACGAACATCCAGGCGTTGAGTGAATGGTGAATGGTCTGCACTTATATAGCGCGTTTTAACCGTGGCGGCTTCAAAGCACTTTACACTGGTTCTCATTCACCCATTCACACACACACAAACAATGGTAGCAGAGATAACTTGCCTTTGGGAGCAAGTGGGGTTCAGTGTCTTGCCCAAGGACACTTCGGCATTTCGAGTCATGTGGGCCGGTAATCGAACCGCCAACCCTACGATTATTGCACAACCCGATCTACCACCTGATCCACAGCCGCGCAATTAGAGGTATGAACAGAATGGATTGAGTGTTAATGAGTTTAAAATGAAACAAACATGGAGGTAAGAAGAGCTGCTGTTTATTACATGTTCAGGTCTCCCCTCTAGCGCCGCGATTCGGATTCAGGATAAATAAATGATTGTCAGCTCATTTAGATCTGGTTTATTGTCTGTCTATCTGATGCTAGTTTTATCTTTTTGCTTCCTAATCTTGGATTTGATTTGCTGTTACGGATTTGATTGGATTCAATTGCATCCTGTTGTATTTTTTCCTTTAAGATAAGCCTAGGATTAGCGTGTGTTTTATGTGTATTGTAGCGATAAGGCTGTAATTAGTGTTTCACAGCTGTTATAACAGATGCTCGTCTCATTTTCAGAAGAGGTTTGCTGACTCTTTAGTTAGTCCACGTGCAAAACCCTCCACCCTAAACAATCCCTTTATAAAGCTCCAAAGGACTTGTGTGCTTTTGGGAGTTCATGGTTCTGTCGTCATGTCTGAAAGTGTAATTAAAGGAAATGAAGCGACAACTCCCTGTACAGAGAGAGCAGTAGGTAGCATGATGATGTAAAGGGTACAGAACTCATGATGTGCTGTTTGGAGGGAATAAGGTGTGGGGTTGGTTTTAATCTGTAGGCAGAACGCTAGATGAGTGAATGAATGAACACGTGATCTTGTTGTTTTTGAAAGCACATGAAGTTTGCTCCAAATTCCTTCAACATGTCTTTGATCTGAAGTAGTCTGTTAGTTTCCTGGTGTTGTTTTTAAAGGATATTGCTATATATCCAGGCACTAATCTAAGCCCTGGGCAGTTTTCTGCTCAATCAGATGTTGTTCTCAGTTTGTTTGGGTCAGTATATTGCATTATAGCCTAAAGGACAGCCTTATCACAGAAACTAATGTTTATAAAGAAGCAGTTTTATAAAGTCCTGATAAGAAATATGACTGAATGGCGGCAGCAGCAGTTATCTGTTAACGTTTCGAAACTGTTCCGTTATTGATGTGTTAAGATAAGATGACTCTATTTTGAATTTGAACCAAACTGTACATTTTTCTGTCTGGCTGTCTTTCTGTTTCACTGCTGACTTTTCGTTATTTGTGTGTAAAAAAAAAAAAATTATATATCTTTATTTATTTATTTATTTATAATCTCGTTACTTCACTAATCGGACCAGAGAGGTGAAATGAAAAATGGATAAAAGTGTGGCTTGCTGTGTCACTAGTCTCTGGTCTGATGAGCTTCCTTCTGCTAAATAAGTTATATAAATAATCTGAAGCCATTCTGGTTCATGTTTAGAAATCAGCTACAACCGTTATGTAGCACAGGGCTGCACTATAGTGTTTTACAGATTGTTCGCTAAACACCCAAAACATCTCTACACGTTTCACTCTGGAATTTTTTTGATTGTTGGATCACATTAAAGGTGAAAAAAGATTTATTTTGGCAATATTTTTTTTATCATAATAACCTGCAGTTTATTAGGGGTGTGTAAACTTCTTATATTCACTGTAGGTGGACAGACAACGGTTGATTGCTATCAGATGGATGGATGTATTAATGGATGGATGGATGGATAGACGTATTGATGGATAGACATATTGATTGATGGCTGGATAGATGTGTTGGATGGATGTATTGGATGGATTGGAGGATGGATGTATTCGATGGATGGATGGATAAATAAATGTATTGATGAATGGATAGAGGTATTGGATGGATGGATTGGATGGATGGATTGGATTGATGGATTGGATGGATGGATGTATTGGATGGATGGATGGATAGATGCATGTATTGGATGGATGGATGGATACATGGATAGATGCATATAATGGATAGATGGATAGATGGATGGATGTATTGGATGGATGGATGGATAAATAAATGTATTGATGAATGGATGGATGTATTGGATGGATGTATTGGATGGATGGATGTATTGGATGGATGGAGGGATGTATTGGATGGATGGAGGGATGTATTGGATGGATGGAGGGATGTATTGGATGGATGGATGGGATGTATTGGATGGATGGATGTATTGGATGGATGGATGTATTGGATGGATGGAGGGATGTATTGGATGGATGGAGGGATGTATTGGATGGATGGATGGGATGTATTGGATGGATGGGATGTATTGGATGGATGGATGTATTGGATGGATGTATTCAATGGATGGATTGGATGGATGTATTGGATGGATGGATGGATGTATTCAATGGATGGATGGATGTATTGGATGGATGGATGGATGGATAGATGCATGTATTGGATGGATGGATGGATAGATGCATGTATTGGATGGATGGATGGATGGATGGATGGATGGATAGATGCATGTAATGGATGGATGGATAGATGGATGGATATATTGGATGGATGCATGTATTGGACGGATGGATGGATGGATGGATGGATGTATTGGATGGATGGATGTATTGGATGGATGGATGGATGGATGGATAGATGCATGTATTGGATGGATGGATGGATGGATGGATAGATGCATGTATTGGATGGATGGATGGATGGATAGATGCATGTAATGGATGGATGGATAGATGGATGGATATATTGGATGGATGCATGTATTGGACGGATGGATGGATGGATGGATGGATGTATTGGATGGATGGATGTATTGGATGGATGGATGGATGTATTGGATGGATTGGATGGATGGATGGATGGATGGATAGATGCATGTATTGGATGGATGGATAGATGGATAGATGCATGTAATGGATGGATGGATAGATGGATGGATGTATTGGATGGATGCATGTATTGGACGGATGGATGGATAGATGCATGTATTGGATGGATGGATGGATGGATAGATGCATGTAATGGATGGACAGACGTATAGATGAATTGATAGATGTATTGATAAATGTATAGATGGATGGATAGATGTATTGATGGACAGACGTATTGATGGATGGATAGATGGAACTTACATTTACTGCATTTGACAGAAGCCCTTATCCAGAGGGACTTATAGAAGTGCTTTGAAGTCTCAATAAATAAATATATCCCAGTACTGGATCACTAGGTCACGGAGGAAGAACACCATCAGCTTTAAAACTCTGTTTGGGAGGTGATATAGTAAGAAAAACACATGAACACATTTTTTTATTATTGAAAAGTGCTCATTTAAATACTTGAAGTAATTATCTAATCTTATCTGAATTTATCTCTATGCAAAAATAAACCTGTTTAAAAAAAAAAAAAAGTATTTCTGTCTTTTTTAAAAACGAGTATTTGTCACCTCACACAATCGCTGATGGTTTCTTTTTATTTTTTTTGGTTTTGTTTTTGCCCATAGCTCATAGTTTTGTGCAGTTTGGTCTCTACGCTGACTCTCAACCCCCGAGCCTCATTCCTAACCCCGACATCCGTCCCTGCCTCGTTCTGGTATGCATGTGTTTGAACTGCGCTCTGAAACTGGGCCTGAAAGACGAGCAGCGTTGCAGCCGCGCTAAGAATAAAGCGCTTGTCTCTCTGGAATGTTGCCTGTGGCGTAGTAAATGACTTATGAACTGTACACAACAAAAATCTGAAAGGAAAGCAGCAGTGCGATGCCATGCGATCGCTGCTTAGATTTGCTCCTCCCTAGTGCACTAGAGCCTTTATACAATCTGTACCTTTCGCTAGTGAATTACATCCTGTTGGTGAATGTGAACTTCCTGTTGGTGAGCGGTGGGGTGTGTGATTAGACTGTTTTGTATGTAACAGGCTTAGTTGAATGAACGAACGAATGGAGATGATTTTGTGTCACTGTAGAGCAAAACAGAAGTTCTTCTAATTGATCACCTTTTATTGTTTGATGGGCGTGGTCTCTTCCAGGTTGGCTCCTCCCCATCCACATGGCATTACAGCTCACTGAATGGTTTTGATGAGGAAGAATATGATGTAAATCATACACTATTGCCTTTGCTTGCCAGATAACAAACGTTTTGAGCATCTATGGGAGGTTTGTTAGACAGCGCTCTCCATGAAACAGAATCTTTTGGAGGAAATGCATGCATTGTGAAACGGCACTTCCAGAAATCTCCCACAATCTACACCAAGGAGCATTTGAAGGTGTTTTGGTAGCTTATGGTGTCCCAACACCTTCCTAACACACACTACATCTGTGTTTTGTTTTTTTAATGTGTCACATTTTACTCATTCATTGTGTGTGTGTCAGTGAGATTTCATTCCTGTGTATTGGTGTTCCTGGGTCATGTGATGTGCCACTATATGGCTCACATTCTTGCCTTTTTTCAGCTCTAGGTCAAAAGTGCAGTGGGTGAATATCTATAGTGCTCAGCCGGAGATGAGGGGAGGGAATCCCTGCGTTTTGTCTTTTTTGTCACTGAGCTAATCAGATTGGCCTCCTTTTCTAAGAGCTCCAGGTGGGACATTTTTCAGCGAATTCTATCTTCCAATGCCTGCCATGTGACTACCAAATGCAGCTCACATGTCGGTCTGTCTGTACATCAATCAATACATCTATCCATCCATCTATCCGTCCATCCATCAATGCATCTTTCCATCCATCAGTAAATCAGTCCATCCATCCATCGACGCATCCATCCATCAGTAAATCAGTCCGTCCATCCATCCATCAGTAAATCAGTCCGTCCATCCATCCATCAGTAAATCAGTCCATCCATCCATCGATGCATCCATCCATCAGTAAATCAGTCCGTCCATCCATCCATCAGTAAATCAGTCCGTCCATCCATCGATGCATCTATCCATCCATCAGTCCATCCATCAGTATATCAGTCCATCCATCCATCTATGCATCCATCCATCAGTAAATCAGTCCATCCATCCATCGATGCATCCATCCATCAGTAAATCAGTCCGTCCATCCATCCATCAGTAAATCAGTCCGTCCATCCATCGATGCATCTATCCATCCATCAGTCCATCCATCAGTATATCAGTCCATCCATCCATCTATGCATCCATCTATCCATCAGTAAATCAGTCCATCCATCCATCAGTAAATCAGTCCATCCATCCATCTATGTATCCATCAATACATCTATCCATCCATCCATCCATCAGTCAGTACATCCATCAATGCATCTATCCATCCATCTATGTATCCATCAGTCCATCCATCCATCAGTCAGTACATCCATCAATGCATCTATCCATCCATCCATCTATGTATCCATCAGTCCATCCATCAGTACATCTATGCATCTATCCATCCATCAGTAAATCAGTCCATCCATCCATCAGTACATCTATCCATCCATCCATCAATGCATCTATCCATCCATCAATGCATCTATCCATCAATACATCTATCCATCCATCAATGCATCTATCCATCCATCCATCCATCTATCCATCCGTCAGTACATCAGTCCATCCATCCATCTTTCAATACATCTATCTATCCATCTATCTATCTTTCAATACATCTATCTATCCATCCATCATTAGGGCGGCTGTGGCTCAGTCAGTAGAGCGGGTTGTCCACTAATTTACTAATCGTAGGGTTGGTGGTTGGAATCCCGGCCCGGGTGATCCCATGCCGAAGTGTCCTTGGGCAAGACACTGAACCCTAAGTTGCCCCCGATGGCAAGCTAGCACCTTGCATGCAGCTCTGCTACCATTGGTGTGTGAGTGTGTCTCATTAGTAAGTCGCTTGTAAATGTAAAAATGATATTTCTGTAAAGCTGCTTTGAGACAATGTACCATTGTAAAAAGCGCTATACAAATTGATGATAAATCTATGTATCCATCAATACATCTATCTGTGGGACATTATTCAGCGAAGTCCGTTTCCCCCATGCTGTTCAGACACCTAATGACAGCTCACTTTATTTTACAAGTGTCAGCCGAGCGCTCAGCAACACACGTTCTTTTCTACACCAGTAGTAGTAGTCAGGTTTTTTTTGCATTTGAAATCTGGTCAGATTTCACTGTTTATGTAATTGAAAAGATTGAAATGACTGGTGTTGGGAAATATATTTATGGTTTGGCCATAGATTAGCTTCTGCTTGCCTTCTAGGAATTCTGGTAAAATGGTATGGTTGGGATATGCATGGGAAGTGTTCGAGTAAACCAAACTGCCCGCATGACTGACAGAGATAACGTAAATGTCCGAGATCCTTCATATAGCGGCTACAGCGGCTGAGAGATCTCCGATTGCTTCAAAGGTAACTGGTCTAAGCCTTCATCATGATACAATACCTCGCCTCAATCTGACGACTTAATGCACTATTAAGGCTGAATAAAGATAAGATATAGCTGATAGTCAAGAAGCCGAGACGAGCCTCCTAATTTCAGCAGCTGTAGTGCACACGTCTCATGAGAATTATGTGGGCTGATAAAGTGCACCAAATTTGGCAGCGATGCCCAAATACTTTCCTCATGAGCAAAAAAAAATAAATAAATAAAAAAACCTCAGATAATGGACAAGGATAAAGATCTAGTAAGCTGATGCAAGAGCGTTAGTTTGGTTTGGAAAAGATTTGTTCGGCGTTTTCTCAGCTGCATGTAAATTAAATATGATGTGGTAACGTGACCAGTTCAAACCACTGACTTGAATGATTCCTCGAACCAATCCTATGATGTGCGGTACTTCGTTTGACACGTGAAGTATCTGAGATCATAGGTGTTTGTAGGTCGTGCGGTTTGCTTTGCACTCCCGATCTGGTAATGGTGAATACGAAGCCTGGCATGAAACCTACATCAAAGGACACGTTTTATACGTTTCTTCATGGGCGTAACCACGCACTCTTTGGGGGGGTCGTGACCCACCCCCCCAATGTTGAGGAAATACCAATCTGTCCCCCCCAATATACAGGAGAAAATATTCTCTATATGTTCCGTATTAAATTTCCCTGCCAACGGATCTGTCTTTTCTTCATCTATTCTATTTATTTTATTTATCTATTTATTTATTTATATTCTTTTTTAACATATACACGTTTGTTCCGGAAAATATCCGTTTCCCCACGCTGTGGGAGCTTCTGTCCCTCAGAAACCACGTGACTTCAAACAGTAACTGTCATCCTAAAACTATCTTCTACATATACACAATTTCAGTATCGAATTTTGGAAGTTTGGCTGCGGGGGGGGGTTTGGTTAGTGCTTAGACCCCCCCAATGTCCATAACATGGTTACGCCCTTGAGTTTCTTCACTTCGAATTCCTTTAAAATACATTTTATTATACTGTAGTAAATCATGTATTGAGACAAATTATAAATGAGCGTTAACTCCACAGGATACTAAAGAAGCACAAAACCTCTTTTCCCATGGGATGTAACTAGAGCTGCAACAACTAATCAATCAAATGAGTCATTTTAAAAATCGACAATCATTATGGATTAGTCGGGTCAGTGACGTCACTGTGGATATGGATGCATTTAATACCTTTTTCATAGCGTAATTCAATACGGCGTAATTCCAAGTTTCCGCTTCCTATGTAAGTCGAATACAACATTTATGGGATTTGACCAGATGGACTAAAAGTTCTCATTTATACAACTGAGCAGCTGAGGGTTAAAGGGTCTTGCTCAAAGTGATCACCTGATCACAAGTCAAACGTCTTAACCACAGAGCTACCCCTGCTCCCAATTCTGTCACCCCAAACACCCCCCCCCCCCCCCCCAC
>JAFFST010049589.1:46074-68530 GCA_022414735.1 Noturus placidus
TGCCCCCCAAACCCCCCCCCCCCCCCATTCGACATGCAAAACATGCTTTTAGTCCCTTTTGTTTTCTCAAGATGATTCTGATCGAGGCTGGTTTTTACACTGATACTGTTACATCCCGTCGCCCTCGGCTGACAGCAGGGAGTCCAGCGTTCTCTCCGCCAGGACACAGGGCCGCTGTGGGAACGCCGCGCCGATCTACAATAATAATGATCGATATTGCCGCGCTGTTTCCTCAGCGAGACTCTTGACTTTATAAATACATGCCGAGAGCGAGGTTTCGGTTCCAGCAGGTCAGGACTCTCCCTCTTCTCTGTTGTTTTTACCCTGCTTCATTCTTCGCTTCTCCAGACCCCAAATGAGTTTCTGGTTCTGACAGAAAACCGGTCCAGTCGTTGTGGTTGTAGGGTTCGAAATGTGTTTACTTCAGCAGTTTTAGCACTTCACTCCGACGCACTAAAGCATGTTGACGACAATCAGACATTACCAGACATCTGTTTTGCCGACTCGTCCAATCTCCAACAGTTCTGGTATGCGAGTGTCTTCTCCAGGCAGAGCACGGACTCGTCGTGCAGCATTCTCTCTGTCTCTGTTTCTCTATGGGGGGGGGTGTTTATTTTAGGTTTTTTACATGGACAGATTAGCATCTTGTTTAGCATGTGACCCTTAAGACAGTCAGCCAGGTTTTTTCTGGATTTTCTGGTTTTCAAAAGAAACGCCTATATTTAAGAGCGCTCGAGTGATGTTGATCTCGAGTCTAGTTGTAGGTTTGAATGTTATCGTGTCTTCAAGGGTTTTTCTGCTCATCTCCAGTCTTGTGTCCGTGCAAGGACGATCCGAACGGGTTATCTAGAGCAGCGCACGCTGTTGTTCTCTCCTGTGCTTCAGGGGCTGTGTATCATTCCTGCATGGGTTTGGGACGCTTCACTCGGCACCACCCGCTTCCTCCCACGTCTGGCGTTGTTTTCCTCTTCCTGCCTTCCTGTGGTGGACGGCCTGAAGACACACGGCCAGAGCTATTCCGGTGTTCAGGAATAGCTGCTGGGTTCTTCATCATCGTCACTATTACTAATTTCATGCTGACATACTTTGCAGACATCAAAGAAGTAACACTGGCAATGACAAAATACAAGACACACGCAAACACACACACACACACACACACACACACACCCCAGTGACCCCATACAGAAGAGTGTTTTTACTTTGTTGTTTTTTTTAGACTTGCTTATGTGCGGGTGGTTGTTTCTCTCCGTGTGCATCTCTTTGTGTGTGTCTGCCTCTGTCTCCCCATCTCAGTCTCTGTGTACCTGCCTCTGTGTGTCTGTCAGTTTGTTTACATGTTCAGCAATAATCCCATATTAACCCGATAAAGGCGATACTCTGATTAAGAAACTAGCATGTAAACAGCAATTATTGGTTTATCTTAATCTGACTAAATTCATACTCTTGGTAAACACAAATCAAATTAAGACGTGTGGATTATTCCTGTTTTAGTCGCATTATCGACGTGCATGATGGACATGTACACACCTTAATCAGAATAAGTTCAATAATTAGATTACTGCTGTCCATGTAAATGTACTCATTGTGTGTCTCTTGGTGTGTCTGTTTGTCCCTGTGCGTGTATTCAATCGCACCACTCAGAGTGCACCCTGTTGACTAAAGGATGAGCGAGACCGAGAGAGAGCGAGACCGAGAGAGAGCGAGACCGAGAGAGAGCGAGACCGAGAGAGAGCGAGACCGAGAGAGAGAGACTTATCTCTGTGTAGAGCACACACACATCGTGACACACCACTCTAAACAGATCCATACAGATTCAGGACCGAGAGAGAGAGGGACAGAGAGAGAGAGAGAGAGAGAGAGAGAGAGAGGTACAGAGAGAGAGAGAGGGACAGAGAGAGAGACAGAGAGATTTATCTCTGTGTAGAGCACACACACATCGTGACGCACCACTCTAAACAGATCCATACAGACTCAGGAGAGAGAGAGAGAGAGAGAGAGAGTCCACTTCCACAGAACCTCGTGAGTGAATCCAGGCTGCTGTCGCTCTTTATATAATCGGGTCTGGCTGAATGAAACGGAGGATGACAAGTCACGCGGTGTATTTATTGGTGTGTTTTATCCATCAATAATAATTGTCAATTTTAGCAAGAAACAAAATCTTTTCTGAGGTCGACCTTTGACCCATCAGTAGTTTTTTCCTGCTTTCTTTGAGACCCAATGAGCAATCCTCAGACTTGAGGTGCTGCATCATAAGCTGCTCTTTCTCATAAAGGCTTTACAGTTTTGTACTTCCGTGATGTAAATCTGCCAACTGCCAGCTGTTCTCTTACTGGGTGTGTGTGTGTGTGTGTGTGCGCGCGCGTGTGCGTGTTAAGTGTGAACACAAAGGCCACTGTAAACCTGCAGTGTGTGATAAGTTCAATGAGTTTAACCTTGCCCTGGCACTGGGCCAAAGCTGCCATAAGACTTTCCCTAACACTGTCTCTATCTCAAACACACACACACACACACGGAGCCTGATGCACATGGAACCCAGTCTCGAACCTCGCTCCCACCGAAAAGCTCATCTGCAGTCCTCCAGAGATGACTGATGCACCAGTTTGCAGCTCCCTCATGTTATCCTGGCTCGGCCCATAGTCTTGTCACTGTCTGTTGCTCAGCTTTAGAATCGGCGTAACGTATGGTGTGTAACGTAGAGCAGCCGTGGCCATGCATGAGACTCGGGTCGACACGGCGCCAACCCCCAAGCACTGCTTTAGTCCAAATGGGTTTTTCTGCAATAGCATTAGCACTGATGAGGATGGGTTTCTTTCTGAAGGGTTTCTGGATCTCGTCTCGGGGAGTTTTTCCTCACCATCGTCCCGTCCGGCTGCTCAATAGGGATAAATTTATACATTTAAAATCTGTATCCGTAATTTATATGTTTCTGTGAAGCTGCTTTGGGACGATGTCCGTTGTTAAACGTGCTATACAAATAAAACCGGACTGAATCAGTCCAACAACCTGTTGCACAACATGACCCTGGAGATGCTGCCTGTCGTTTATCCTGTCTTTTTTTTTCACTAATTAATATGGCGAGGATATATTTCAATATTTTGTAAGAATGATGCGTTCGCTTTTTACTCAACATTTAGAGAAACGTAAACTAATCAAGGACACCAAAAATAATAGACTTCAGTGTTTAAACTCGAACACTACAGGTTTGGACATGTCTAAACACACACACACACACACACACACACACACCAGTACACGGACAATTATTTCACTTGTGTGAATACTATGATGATTATAATTTTTTTCCATTTCCTGTCATTTATTTTGATATTACACGGATATAATGTGCCTCCAGTACAAGATGTCCCATATCTAATTTCACAATTTGTAATGCAGGGAATCGGTTAATCTTTACCATACTGCGGGGGAGAACAGTACTGGGATTAACAATAAAGAAACATTTGGCAGTTGCGTTAAGCATGACGAAGCGATGACTCCGAGATGCCTCATAGAGATTCTCTCCAGCGTCGGTGCCGACTCCACGTTCCACAGCGCTTTTATCTGAAGAAGAGCCGCTGCGGCTGTCGTATCGCACAATGCTCTTTTTGTCGTGCGTGTGTGTTGGTCAGGTTGGCGTGTAAGATTGTGTGTGTGTGTGTGGAGGGTCTGATTAGCTGGGAGACTCGTGAGTCATCTGAAAGGGCTTCATTCTTCTTGGCTCTTTATGACCCTTTGCGCCAAAAAAGTGCTAGATCACTATTCAGCTATGTCCTCCACTCCCACTTCCTGTTGCCCTTCTGCATGTGTCAGTTGCATCTGTGTGTACAATATTCCAGACGTCATGTCCAACAGCTGCACCACAGCTGTATAATGTAACCGTGCAGGACAAGTGTAGACGATGTACATTACTATGGGTGGGCTGGGAATTCATGGCGTGGACAGACCTGCCTAACTGCACGTGTTTTGCATCGCAGCTCTGCATTTTAACATTGGCGTTCTAGTTCAGAATACACCGAAAAGACGAGGCCTCTTTTATTCCAAGAGCTAGTGAAGAACGTCAAGACTGAACTCTACTCGTGTCTGATTTTTGTTGATTAATTTGCTTTGAGAGAAAGATTAGTGACTTCGTCTGTCCAGAGAGCACATGAGCCTCATCTCTGGGCATGGTTATGTTCAGATTGATCGAAATATAGTGTTGAAACCTGTGACTTACATTTTACATTTACATTTATTCATTTAGCAGACGCTTCCAAGGACACTTCGGCATGGGATCACCCGGGCCGGGATTCGAACCACCAACCCTACGATTAGTGGATTAGTGGACAACCCGCTCTACTGACTGAGCCACAGCCGCCCTGCCAACTATTGTTACAGTTGTTTATATGCAGTGAATTAATTCAGAATGGTGATTGATTTTCAGACGTACAATGGTGTAATGATGGACTAACTTTTGTCCTAAAAGCTCCTCAAACGTTCTTGGCTTTTAATCAAGATGGAGCTCCGGGTTTCTTCAGTTCTTCAAAAAGGCCACCCAATTTCCGAGAGATCTGATCTTGTAGTTCTTGAATGGGATAACGTGCACATCAATTTGTCGCCCTCGCTAGTAAGCCATTAAACTGTCAGGCCATCAAGTTTGACGTTTGTGTACGTGAGTAGACTTGCAAATGTTCTCGGTAGCCGTCTTTAGCTGTTACACGAGGTGGGCATTTTTAAATCAGAGCTGTCTTTCTTGTGAATAATAAAAAGAATACATTTGTCCGTTAATATAATTAAATGTTGAAATTTCTTTATAAAAGTATTCTAAAACTGATTCTTCTTCAAACAGTGATGCGATTTTAAAAAAAAAAAAAAAAAAACAATCCCAAAACTGAATGCATAGGTTTATATCTTTTGGCTTGAGAGGTGTGCTCCTCTGAGTGGGCTCGGATGAACTGCTCTTCCTCTGCGCTCTGTAGCTCTCTCCAGAGAAAAGAGAAGCCCCTAAGTTCGCTCGGGTTACAGTGCCGCGAGGAAACACTACGCCATTGTTTGCTGTGGAATGCACTTGCATCTTTGGGCCCAAAAAAAAGGAGCCTCCGCTTGATTTGACTCCATGAATGTTTATTATTCCATCGCTCTTCATATGGTCAAGCTTGATCTGCTTTGTTGAGCTTTATATAGGCTGTGTGCAGGATTAGGAGAGTTGAAAGTCTGCCACTCGGAACCACTCCTGTCTCCTCTCCTGTCATTTAACACTCTTAATTACTTTACATAACAAGTGTCAAGAGCTCAGGCCTGCATCCAGGCTCGGGTTACAGAAGTTTCAGCTGAACCATGTGACCGAGAACAAAACCGAGGATTGTATAGTGAATAAACCGGAAACTCGTTCCAGCCATAGTGAAACCGAACCATTGTGACGGCTTGACTTGCGATCAGTGAGCGATCTGAACGAGATTAGCCTCTGGGACTGGAAATGTCACCTGTGCTGTGCTGTTGACGATATGATTTGTATCTCCGCTCTCCGTGCTTGTGGAGTCATTCTCGAAGAGGCTCACCAGTAGCGCTGTGGTGAAAGAATTAAAAATAAATAAATAAATCTTCAAATGCCTTAAAACTTATAACCTCCTGCGTCAGAAAAGTACATCAGTTGTCAGTAGTGAATACCTGTCGATGAACGAATGAATATCCACCATACAGCCTCAGGTTTGTGAACGCCTGACCAATCACACTCGTATGTGCTTGTTGAACATCCCCTTCCAGATTTAGTCCTTCCTTTGCCGTTATAAGTTCTAATGTTCTGGGAAGGATTTCCACTAAATTTTGGAGCGTGGCGGGGGGGGGAGTTTGTGTTCATTCAGATTAGTTAGTGAGCTCCGGCACTGGGGTGGGATGAGAGAGGCTGGCATGCACTCATCGTTCCAGTTCATCCCAAAGTGAGGTTGAGGTCAGGGCTCTGTGCAGGACACTCCAGACCGGTGTGACAATGTGGGCCTCTCACATGTGGGATTTTTGTTTTTCATAGTTGCTTGTAACTGTAGCGTGAGCTGCTCGTTCTAAATCCCACCGCCTGCTGCACTACACACATTTCAGTAGCACACCGACGGAAACGAGCAAATCTCTCATAACGACTAACTCTCCTGGCATAAGTATCTGAAGTTAAGAGAAAATAAACACGCTAGCTAGGGTCAAGTAGTCCTTGTCCGATGACCTGCTGACTATTTCTCAAGGGTGCTACATTAAAATTTTATACGCCATATGTTTTATCCTCCCGCCAGGGCCGTGTGTGTGCGGAGTTTGCATGTTCTACCCGTGCGTCGGGGGTTTCCGCCAGGTACTCCGGTTTCCTCCTCCAGTCCAAAGACATGCATGGTAGGCTGATTGGCGAGTCTAAAGTGTCCGTAGTGTATGGCTGGGTGTGATTGTAGGCGCAGACCTAGTGGCCTTGCAAGCCAAGGTCTGGTCCCAACTGCAACAACGACGACAGGGGCCTCAGCGGATGGGGCTCGCCCAGGATCGGCAGACCTGGGGAGATCGTCGTGGTCCAGCCACTCGTGGCCGGCGAAGACAGACTGGATAGAAGATAGAAGAAGAAGATAGCTGTTTTATCCATTTATAGTTACATTTCATGTTTGGGAACGTCCGTAAACATGGAAGATCCCGGTGTTATAGCAGCTATAGACAGTTATTTCCTAACAAGCCTGTCTTCTGTTTACCCCCCCCCCCCCCCCTTCTTTAATAAGACATTAAGCTGAAAAACTCTGCTTTAAATTTTACAAAGACCGCAGAAAGAAGAGAGTCTTATCCTGAAGACTTTCTTGTCAAGGAAAGCTGTTGCAAAGCAGCTACAGAAACGCCACCAACATATCAACTATTCCACATTGTTCTTGGTTAAATAACCGGATGTATTAATCATACTTGGATTATGTGGCACGTATGAGAACGTATCAGAAGGAGCACGTTAATATTATAAACCTGCAGCTAGAACTTCTGCCAGAGCTGCTGCTGATTCATTTTCTAGAACACTCGCTGACCAATCAGAGTAAATAATTCCCCAGCACTGTGGTATAAACAGAGATACTGACTCATGGGTACGCTTGACTTGACCAATACTAAATAAATACCCCAGTTCGTTTGAACCTAGAATCAGATATATTAAATGAATTAAATGTAATCTAATCCACGCTGACTTTAGTAAGCCTGATTATTAGATTAAAAACTGATTCTATTATTCTATTTATGAAATATGTCCAGTTTAGTCTTCCAAGCTGTTCAAGGTTTTAGCTTGAAATGCTATTAAAATGATTCAGTTATGCACGTGTACAGGTCAGAGTTTCAGATAAGAAATTTTGGTCTCGGCCAACGTGTCTGGGAATGATAAAGTTTACCGGACGAACTGGGACAAAATCCAGACGTCTCTTTTCCGCTGTAACGTTTTGGACTATGTATAGTATTTGATTGTGGGGGCGTGGTCAAGCGTCAGCTGTGGATGGAGAGGAGAGGGATTGAATGAGTTAGAGAGACAGAGAGAGAGAGAGACTATCCAAAGCGACTTACAAATGAGACACACTCACACACCAATGGGAGCAGAGCTGCATGCAAGGTGCTAGCTTGCCATCGGGGGCAACTTAGGGTTCAGTGTCTTGCCCAAGGACACTTCGGCATGGGATCACCCGGGCCGGGATTCCAACCACCAACCCTACGATTAGTGGATTAGTGGACAACCCGCTCTACCGACTGAGACACAGCCGCCCTTAACTTAATTCTATTCATTAACTATTCTTGTCTTCAAATTGTTTCATATATATTGTATATGATGTTTATAGCCCAAGAACACATCATTTCAGCATCACGATATATTGTGGTTATATTAATCTGTCAGACACTGGCTCGGGACTCTATACTCTCAAACTGATATCATGCTAGAAAAATGGGATTAAGTCCACGGTCAGAATCGCATGTAACTGAGACACGCCTCTTTTCAGTATTAAATCCGCTCTACTCGTGTGTATGCAAGGCATGTTGTACAAATTCATACAGACAGATATGGACAGGTCTCGTGTTTGTATGAGGTGTACATGTGATATACCAGGAATGTTTTGAATATTTGATTCAGAGGAAGAGAATGAACAAAATGATGGACAGGAAGGATGTGTCAAGGACGGCAGGGTGGGTCCAAGCACTGACTCACGACTGAGAGGTGGCTCAGTGGTTAAAGGCTCTGAGTGACTGATCAGAAGGTCAGGAGTTCAAGCCACAGCACTGCCAGGCTGCCACTGTTGGGCCCTTGGACAAGGCCCTTAATCCTCAATTGCTCAGATGTATAAATGAGATACATGTAAGTCGCTCTGGATAAGGGCGTCTACCAAATGCCATAAATGTAATGTAAATGAACGCTTCCTTAAAACATGCACAGCTTTCTGGCTGGAATGTGGGCGAGGAAGAGGACTCTTCCTGGTTCGCTGAAGTGCCGTCCTGCGCTCTTTCAATCACAGTCGCGCCAAGGGTTTTGTCCAGAGATGGAGCTGGTCGCTCAGTAGCCGAAATCACTCCAAGATGCTGTGGGAGATTCATAGCAAAGAATCCAGTTACATGACCTTAAAATGTTTGAAACCGATTTAAAGATTAACGCATGTATGAAGTTGCTGTAAATAATTTCCTCTTCCACATTTGATCCTGTTGGTTATTTTCCCTGCATCCGAGCGAGTTGCTCTCGCTAGCTGACGGCAGTTTGACTTTCCGCCCCGTCTGCTTTAATATCTAAAGGCTAACGCGAAATGAAACATGCCTCTCTTATCCAGCTCATCTAGACAGTTTACAGGGCACATGATTGCTTTCCCTGAGACCGACTTTCCTTTTTGGATCTGTGACTAATTGCCCTGAGTCACCGCAGCTTAAACATGGAACTCTGTTCAATACTCGACCCTGAAGCACTCTCGCTCGCTCTCGCTCTCGCTCTCTATTCCCTCTCTCTCACATCGTTTAATATTACTGTTCTAGCTCTTAGCTCCTTAGGTCAATAGTTATTAGTTGACCTTAATGCGGAGCTGAAATAATCAATGAATCTTTCTTGTCGTAATTGGGCGTTGTCGGATCGGAGCATGTTTCTGCACCAGATAAATCCTAATTAGGCTGCGTCCATCACTTCTGGCTTTGATCAGTACTTTTTCGGAAAATCGCTCTGGTCACGTATGTGTTTGCGTGCAAATAGACTCGGATAAATATATCGGCTGTGTAACGATTTATTCGAGGCGGAGGTTTTAATTGCAGCCCCATGGCTGTTGATAAAGCTGGGCGCTTTCTTTCCTTTATTTAACGTGTTTAATTACACAGCTGCTGTTTTAGATTCATACTTTCTACCTTTCTGACTTTCTGCGAATGTTTCCGTGTAAAAGCTCTCTTAAATACTTGGATGTGGATGGAGTTCATAACTTGAGTAAAAAAACCTTACAGAACATTTAGCAAGGACGCCTTGCTGTGCCCGTAATGATCTATTGTGTTGAATGTTTTTATTGTTTTAAATATTTTTTAAATGCATTAGAATGTCAAGCATGTCATTTTTTTTTTTTTTTTATGCCCAAACACATCAGGGATATTCGCTGTGGTCCTACGACCATACTGATTTCTCACACAACTTGTGCTCATTACATGGGGTTTAACATTTATAGTCTTGTTGAATCTGCGTAGCATGTGAAACAATGGTGCAGCGAGTAACCGATTCTGATCTCGGTTCACGGTCTAATTTGGGGTTTCACCTGTTCTCCTGGATTTCCGTCTGGGTTCTCCGGTTTCCTCCAACCTCTCAAAAGCATGCCAGTGGGTAGATTGGCTGTGCTTAATTGCCCATGCACAGGATGTGATGGACAGGGTCAATTCCCACCAGTGTTCCCAGCGGGATTGCAGTTCTAATCCCTTTTTTGTATAAAGCCAGCTTCAGACTCGAGGACTGCTTTAACTTTGCCTGAAGCGGTGTTGACACATATCCAAGAAAAGCACTTCCATAATTTCCGAGGCTGTTTATAGGCGCACCCTGTGAGTAACGGTAAAGTACTGTGTGAATGCAGTCCTGCCAGATGGCTCAAACGTCCTATAGGTCGTCTTCCCTTCCGAACGCCTCGCGTCCGAGATGCTAATAGTAGACGAGCTACGGCAGGCCGGATGCCACGCTGATGCTGATAACAAACCTTCCGCCACGTTTCCAAAACATGGCCGCCAGGACACTTGGTGTAGAGATTTCAGTGACGCACTCATCACACATGAAGAGGGTTATGCGGTCAGCACAGGGTTGTTTTTCGTAGCTCTGTTGAGCTGTTGCAGATTATTGGGCCTGTGGGAGTGATGGCCAGTTCTGTGCTTTCCTTACCATGAAAAGGCCTTCTGCTTCAAATCTACTAAACATTCCCTCATGCTCCGCGCCAAGAAGACTTATGATCGCCGTATGTTTTTACATTTATTCATTTCACGTGCGCCTGTCTCTGTCCAGACCCACCCGGTCACGTTGTGCTTGAGGAACCGTTGGACTCGCTGCTTCATGAGTCTTACACGCCTTTTATTCTGGACCCAAATTACAGCTGGTCTCACTGTGACGTGGGTTCGATTTATGAACGCAGATAGCAAGCTAGCCAAGCCAGAGCTGTCTCCATGTGTAGTTCCCATAGGTCTGTTCCAGCCTTGGATGATTTCACATACTCCAGGTGGATGTGCACACAATAATTCATCGGCTGTCACAAGACGAAAATGACGACTATTGAACCAAAAAGCGCTTCATTTCTTTTTAGGTATTTTCTTCTGCTTGCTCAAACACACTGAGGTTGACGTCTTAATTGCCGAATTGGCCGTCCTCGTGTGACTTATTTCCCCACTGGGGGTCTGTCTGCCAAGCTGTGTCTAACACGCCAACGTCTTCAAGCGTCTATTAATGTCAGACACGCAGAGCTGCGCAACATCCACTTGATGTTTGGCTTCTCCAGTCCTTTCCAAAGAGAGAGCTATATATTTAGTTTGTCAGGCTAAATCCGGCAGCCATCTGTACTATAATCTGTGTTTGACGTAACCTTTTCTGGACATCTCTCCTCTGTTGGAGGAGATGACCTAACTCCACTTTTTTCAGCTGTGTCACATTGTGTGTGGAGAGAGAGAGAGCGAGAGACTGTGAGCCACAAAAACCTGGATCTGGACTCGAATCCCTTGTGTGCAATCCCGTGCATCAGTGAGTGTATGATTGGTCGGTTGCTGGGAGGGAAGGGAGTGGACCGGCCGTTCTCCAGACGGACAGAGGCAGCCCAGAGCGACCCACGGAGGAATTTGTTTACTTGTGGTGCAGCTTCAAATAACTGTGGCGTTTATGCACAGAAGGACTGCTTTCCATTCCAGGCAGCTGTTCAACACAAACAGGCCAAAGAGGAAGGCGTGGTGGAGTCGCAGCTCATATTTCCGTGCTCCAGTCATCATCAGATGGCATTGGACCATTTAACCAGGCAGAAATCCCCCAGGATGCATTGTACTAAAAAAAGTTTACACTGTTAAACATCACAAAGAACCTGACTACACCCTTAAATCGCTTTTTAAGCTATAGCTTAATCCAGATGCGTGGCCTAAAGACTGAGGATATCTGACTACCACGTGCATATGTGCTTGTTGATCTTCCCATTCCGTATTTATTCCTGCTTTACTGTTATAATAAGCTCCACTCTTCTGGGAAGGATTTCCACTAGATTTTTGGATCGTTGCTGTGGGGATTCATGATCATTCAGCTACACGATCGTTACTGATGTTGCGTGAGGAGTTCTGGGGTGCAGTCAGGGCTCTGTGCAGGACTCTCGAGTTCTTCCAGTCCAGCCTTCATAAACCATGTGTTCATGGACCTCACTTTGTGCACAGGGGCATTGTCATGCTGGAGCATGATTGGGCCTCGTGCTTCCAAGTTTGTGCTGATAGTTTGGGGAAGAATGGTAAATAGTCTGCACTTATATAGTGCTTCTTTAACCTTAGTGGTTTTACAAAGCGCTTTACACGGTGCATCATTCACCCATTCACACACACACACACACTCACCAATGGTAGCAGAGTTACCATGCAAGGCGCTCACTTTCCATCCGGGGCAACTTGGGGTTCAGTGTATTGCCCAAGGACACTTCGGTATGTGGAGTCATGTGGGCCGGGAATCGAACCGCCAACCCTACGATTAGTGGGACAACCCGCTCTACCACCTGATCCTCAGCTGCAGTGTTGTAGTCAGGTGTCCACCAACCTTTGGCCATATAGTGTGTAAAAAAAAAAAAAAACAAAACAAGGTATTACACTTTAGCTCTCGACTCAAGTTGTCCACAGTCTAAGCCATTTCAGATGAGTGTTCGTCATAGGAGTGTCCGTCTTTTATTTAAACGCACGTAGTGTGGCGTTAAAGGCTGAGATACGCCTAAACCTAAACTTTCCAGCAACAGATGAATGCTCCACAGAACATAAGACAGAAGAGTGTTATTGCAGTGAAGAAAGCGCTGCTGGTTTTCTTCCAATAAGAACAAATGGTTTAAGCTGGAGCTGATGACTTTTTAAAAATTTTATTTATTTTTTTGCTCATCTCCCTTAGCTATATTACACTAGATGTAGTATTTTTAGCCACACACAGGAAATGCAGCGTCCTCGTCTCTTCAAAACGTTATTGTTTGCCCAGCGTTGGGCCCCGGTGTCTGTACATGCGGTTGTTGTTATTGTATGTCGTTATTCTTTCAAATGGAAGCCGCCGAGGCATTTACAACAATCGCCTTCTGTTCTTCTCTTCCCAGGCCTTTGGCAACGCGAAGACCGCCCACAATAACAACTCGAGCCGCTTCGGCAAGTTCATCCAAGTCAACTATCAGGAGAGCGGCACTGTCCGAGGGTAAGAGAGCGCTTTTGTGCTGCTGCTGGACCACAGTCAATGTGACCCGTCTATCGTTCTTAAAGTGGACAGGAGCTGGGTGAAGGCGGTCATGAGAAAATATCCACAGATATTAGGGGGGCGTGTGGGGGGTGGGGAGAGTCGGTTGATAACCTTTTGTTTAGATTTGGCGTGTCTCAAACACTAATGACTGTCAGCCAGGCAGTTGTCACTGTCACTCTGACTTCTCGTTTCGATATGAAATACTCTGGTGCTAAGAAGAAACGTGAGGCACTCTGAGGGTGACGCGTATAATCATGTCTGCTCTGATTGGCCGAGTGCTTCGCGTTTTGTTAAAACCTCTGTTTAAGCTAGAAATGTTTTACACTCTATATATGTTTAGACACACAAATATCCCCGTTCTACCATTATTGGTGCATTAGCAAAGGGATATCCAGCTAGCGTACACATTAGCCTGCAGTCCACGTAAAACCGCTTCCTAATCAGCATTCATACATCAGCAGCAGTCGTATTTGTGCTGAATTACGCCGAGGTAAAAATAGACATCAAAAAGCAACGGCTTTTGATGTCTGGATCCTTTGATTGGCTTCCCAATCAGCAGGAAGAGAGGAGCGTGTATTCGGGTTTCCTCCTGACGCTAGTAGCTCCATGTAAATGTACATAATGTAACGAGCTGTCCTTTCAGCTTCCTTTGTTCCGTTACGAAACCCCTATATTTCAGTACGTTTGTTCGAATTACAAATTGTATATACTAAAATATTAAGTGACTAGAGAACTGTTCGACATAATCTAACAAGAGACATCTCTTGATCACGCTAAAGAGGAATTTGTAGCACGTTACATGTTTAGCTTTTACACGTAATACTAGTCTACGAGTCTTTTGTCTGTAGGATTAACAGTTATACTCTCCAAGTGCGTCAGCCTTTAATAAAGCGCTCGTTAGAGTTGAAATAGGATTCCAGAGTGAGAAGTTCCAGGATTTAGCTTTCCTTATTTAATTTCCTTCTTTCAGGTAATTAACTGATCAGGTAAGGAATAAAACGGTGGCATAGAGGTGATCATGTTCGCCTCGCATCTCCAGGGTCGGGGGTTCGATTCCCACCCCCACACTGTGTGCACGGTGTCTGCATGTTCTCCCCGTGCTTCGGGGGTTTCCTCCGGGTATGCCGGTTTCCTCCCCCAGTCCGAAGACATGCGTTGAAGGCTGATCGGCACTTCTAAATTGTCTGTAGTGTGTGAATGGGTGTGCGAGTGTGTCCGCTGATGGTTTTGCACCCCGTCCAGCGTGTCCGCCACTGGGTGTGCGAGTGTGCCCCCGTGCTTCGGGGGTTTCCTCCAGGTACACTGGTTTCCTCCCCCAGTCCGAAGACATGCGTTGAAGGCTGATCGGCACTTCTAAATTGTCTGTAGTGTGTGAATGGGTGTGCGAGTGTGTCCGCTGATGGTTTTGCACCCCGTCCAGCGTGTCCGCCACTGGGTGTGCGAGTGTGCCCCCGTGCTTCGGGGGTTTCCTCCAGGTACACTGGTTTCCTCCCCCAGTCCGAAGACATGCGTTGAAGGCTGATCGGCACTTCTAAATTGTCTGTAGTGTGTGAATGGGTGTGCGAGTGTGTCCTCTGATGGGTTTGCACCCCGTCCAGCGTGTACCCAGAGTTCCCTGGGATAGGCTCCAGGCTCCTCTACAGAAACTGGGTCGATGTACGACTGGGTGATGCGATGAGGCCGACATGAAGCATGGTTGTTTTTCAGTAACCGCACGTCCCATGGTGTTTTATTCCTCTTAAACCACGACACTTTGGACACTATTACGAATTATTTTATTTATTAATAAACAGCATATGATTTTATCAGTTGCATTTAACATTGTGGAACATCCCCTATACAAATTACTTCCTGTTATCACTTGTGTTATAACGTAACTACTATAAACAGTCCTTCCCTCACCAGACATTTATTTATTTGTTTGTTTTTGTTTGTTTATTATAAAATCTGTGTTAAAGTTGGGGGGAAAAGCCTAGCTGGTCAAACTACTGAGAAAAGAGAGAGCATTTTATTTATCTTCTGTCATGACTGTTAGAAAGTTCTGACACTGGAGACTCGAGTCAAATGTCTCCTTCACCATCTCACCTATAATACATTCTTCTTTGTTAAATAACAATGCATGCTTTTTATCAAATAAAACATATAGTAATAAAAACATAAGAAACTCCAGAGGTTTAATCATTTTTTGGCGAACAATGTACATAAAGCGTTGATTCTTAAAACGGTTTCCAATCGGATATAAATCCATCCATCCATCCATCCATCCATCTTCAACCGCTTACTCCTTTATCAGGGTCACGGGGGAACCTGGAGTCTATCCCAGGAGGCATCGGGCACAAGGCGGGGTACACACTGGACAGAGTGCCAGTCCATCACAGGGCACAATCACATACACACACATTCATACACTACGGACACTTTAGACACGCCAATCAGTCTAACATGCATGTGTTTGGACTGGGGGAGGAAACCGGAGAACCCGGAGGAAACCCCCGACACACGGGGAGAACATGCAAACTCCGCACACACACATGGCCCTGTCGGGACTCGAACCCCAGACCCTGGAGGTGTGAGGCGGACGTGCTAACCACTAAGCCTCGGATATAAATATTTGGTCATAATTAGTTTTTATCCCCTCTGTTCCAGAGCGTATGTGGAGAAGTACCTGCTAGAGAAGTCTCGGCTTGTCTATCAGGAGCACAACGAAAGGTATTTGTTTGTTTGTTTGTTTTGTATTTAATGTGTTTAACGTCTCCAGCAGCGTGTGCTAGTGCTGAACACAATGCATGTGGACTGGCTGGTGATTAACCTGCGTCACACTAAATAAATCCTGTATTTGGGTTCAGCTCTGACCCAGTGGCAGCGGAGTGAATAAATCCACTTTTGTGTTGAAAAGGTCACATGTGGGAACAATTTGCGCCACACAGGCTGCGCCGTCTAAGCCGCGTACACAGTCTCGCAGTCACATGTTGAGAACTCGCCCTCCGAGCAGCCCACTGTGATCGGAAACGCTAATGAAGGCATAAGAAGGAAGCGCTGGTTTCTGAGCGCCAGACCATCATTTCCTGGCAGAGTGGCTTTTCAGCTCCATGAAGGCTCACAGTCAGTTGCTTTTGTATCAGGTGTGATGTGAAACAAGAAGAGGCGCCTCGGGGATCAGCAATCACTCACGGCTGTACACGGCTAATATAACTTGAACAACAAATCAGCTGAACATCATTTGTATTTATTTTGTGCTCTACATGATTTCTTTCAGTTCAGCAATTTCCAACAAGAGTAATTCGCTAACGAACGACAGGTTTTTAAGATAAAAAACATTTTTAAATCTATTTTTGTGTTTATAGTTGCATCGAATGATGTGGAACGGCAACAAGAGACGTTAGATCACGTTATCGCTTATGTTATAACAGATATATAAACCCTCACAAGCCTCTCTTTAAAAATAAATACATTATTTTAATTATTTATTTGTAATATATTTTTCTTTAGTTTTTTGTTCCATACGTCTTGTTCTTTTCAAGTGTGTGTGTGTGTGTGTGTGTGTGTGTGTGTGTGGTCTATGCTAATGCATGATACATGGATGCACACTAGGTGTGAGAGATTTAGTGTGTATGCATTAATGCTGTCATGGTCGCTTATTGAGACAGATTGCTGACCTCTTACTTCCACTGCTTAGTGTGGGGCTCGCTCCAGCTGCTCTGTGACCCTTGACCTCCAGCAGCATGCCCTGCTCACTGACCCTCTGAGGAGGGGATATGACACACACACACTCGCTCTCTCTTGATCAGCACCGTATGTCTGTACCAGTGGAAAACAGCGTTACGTTTGTTGCTCCTGACTCCAGCTGGGTTTTTTCCTTACAGGAACTACCATGTGTTTTACTACCTGCTGGCAGGCGCGAGCGAGGAGGAGAGGACTGCGTTCCACCTCCTCAGGCCTGAAGAATACCATTACCTCAGTCAGGTAACCACATGCTCACCGGAGCCCTGAACGTCTGATTATTTCTGAAGTGTCAACTTGTGCGTGTGTGTGTGTGTGTGTGTGTGTGTGTGTGTGTGTGCATCAGTGTGCTGCTCACCGAAAGCCAAACTGGATGGCTTAGAAAGCCGTGTGCAGAGGAAACTCATTCCATTGTCCATGGTGCAGCCTCACATAGAAAAGCTAATCTCTTGCACCATGCTTTCATTTCCCTAACACACCACTGTGCTGTGTGTTGTTACCGTGTCCCACGTGCCCCCTTATACACCCGTGTGCTTGTAACAGCATGTATGCACGTGTGTGTACGGCTCATAATTTGTCACTTATCGTGCGCCTGACTGTAAACTTTCTTGGCTGTCCTCCCGTTACGTCTTCCTTTTTCTCTCTTTCTGTCCATATTTCCACCCAGTGTGGAGGTGTACATCATTCCTCCGAGATCACCATGCATCATACGAGACAAAGCCGAGGCTTTCTGTCTCTCCGTCGAGCCTCTTCTCTGTGTCTTAGTCCAGAAACCGAGGCGTAACGTCCCACTGTGCGGGGGGGGGGCGCTCCATTTATTGAATGACCTTTTTGAACGGTCTATAAAGCAGGCAGAGTTTGGAACGCGCATTTATTTAAGATACAATCTACCCCCAACCAATCTTTTCTTATTGACCGCATTAAGTGTCATTATGACGGACGCGTGAGCACCTTAAAGAGTTGGCTGATGGGTAAAACCCTACAATGTTTTAGTTTAGAATGAGAAATAGTGCATATAACGTATACTTTCTGTTTTTATACACTGAACACGTACTCTGAAACCAACCACACGCTCGCTTTCGCACTTTCACTCGCACACATGCACGCACGTCTTACACAACCATGTGATAGTCACTTGGCAGCCCCAAAAGCAGGGCTGTGAAATCCGCCAACAGTCCGTCTTTTCATGCCCCTCTTGCCCGTTTCTCTGCTTTTCCGTCCCCTTTCAGACAGAATGCTGGCTTTCATGCTGCTCCTGTAAACATGTTTTCGCCCGCGTAGGAAATTTTATTTTGTGGAAAATCATCACAAGAAGATTTATGTCCGAGATTACCAGCTGTCCTCAAAAGTAGCCAGTGTGTGCGTTAGTGGCGAATTCCAGACGTTTTTCCTGAGCGCTGTCAAAGTTCCACTCTTTCTCAACTCTCGGATCACATGACACTCCCAGGAACGAGCAGAAATGTCGAGAATTTCAGCAGATATGCCCAGAATTCCACGCACACGCTCCGATCTGGACGAGTTTCTGTTTATTTAAAGGGTAGGCGTCGCAGTTTTAAAAAAAGGTATCTGAGGGTTATTTGTTAAGCCACTTGCACTGGACTCAGCCAGAACTTTACGTTCACACCTGGTATGTAAGTAACACGTGTGTGACATCTGTCCAATACAAAAGCGTAAAGAACGTCCAAATGTCCGATCTGAAAAACGTAGACATGTACGTAAAGCAGATCTATTCTTTCCCTGAGTATCAATAAAGACTTATTTGCTCTTATTCCGATACACTTCCAACTTTTTACTCCTTACATTTTCCAGTTAGGCTTTACGAATCGCACAGATCATGATGCAAATGATTGAGCTTTTACTTATAAACAGCATTTATCAAGTTTGTAAAGAAACCAAACCACCGTCATTTTGCAGAAGGATCGTCTTTTCATTTCAGCCGCCATCCAGATATGAACCGTGTGAATGTATCGTACATGTGTCACGGTTCACGTCAATAAAGTTCAAGGAAGTTATAAGAAACATTACAGATGCTTCAGAACATTTCATACAGAAAAGGTCATGGAAATAGTTCTGAATTTCCAATATTTCCAAAAAAAAAAAAATCACTGATTTCAAGCTATTTATATTTACGTTTAAAAGTTTGAGCACGTTTAGGTTTTGGGTCAAATGTCATTTTTGATTCCGATTCCGACTACTTGGTATCATTCGGTCACCATGCTCAAGGACTCGTAAACGTGCGCCGCGTGATACTATTATTATACTATAAGTAGAGATCCATGGTTTTCCTGATCATATTTCCTGACATTTCAGCCTTTTTCCATAATCGGATATCAGTTATTTAATATCGAATCCACCGATGAATGTTTTGAGAATTGCACACAGGTCAACAGTGGTGTACGCAGGACAAATTTCACTTGCTTTGCTTTCGTTAATACACTTTATAGACCATACATTAACGTGTTGTACATTTAACAGCCATTAATGTACAATTATGTTACATAAACGCTCGATGTGTAGTTTCAGCAGCTCGGCATTTTAGTAACGGTGCATCGCTGCTTTTGACGCAAACATCATGTTGACTTTTACTTAACTCTTATTACTCTTATTTTTCCATTCCTGCTTATTATTGTGTGTGTGTGTGTGTGTGTGTGTGTGTGTGTGCTTGCTCCTCATTACAATGAATGATTGATATAGATGACTGAGCTTTTTAACAGATTTGTTATTCGTATAATCCCGTGTCATGCATGAGTCGAAGTTAAATGTCCCTTTATGCCTCACTAATATACCGCATGTAGAGAGTGTGGAATGTCTGAATGTTGCCTAACCTCGTGTACCTTACTTCCAGATGACAAAGAAACCACAGAAACCGCACTGGGAAAGTTACTATGAGGGTGAACTGGTCAGTATTTGTGTGTTACAGTGTGCGTGCGTGCGTGTTGGTGCTGTAGGGATGCGGATCGCTGGCTTGCTCACCCTCTTTTTCCATAGCTCTTGATTTACACAAGAGATGGCCCTCATGCTGTGTGTGTGTGTGTGTGTATTTGGGTGTCCCCAAATCATTACAAACTTAAGATTAAGCAGCTGCTGTTGTGGGGGTTTTTTTTTTTTTGGTTACTGCGCTTCATAGAGCCTCTTAAATAAAACCCCATGCGAAGCCCAAGACGAGTACACACAGTACACCTAGTGTATAAACCTCTCACCTGTGTATTTCTAGGCTATCTGCTAGCAAACACTGACCAGATTGAACAAGCGGTTGATAAGTAAGAGTACAAACACACTCGTATTTGCACTGGGAGTGGCTCCACTTGTTGACTTAGCCTCGCAGTAGCCACTTTGCCAGCCCTCCTGATTTGAGTCGAGTTGCTCCTGAACTAGACCTTTGACCTCAGAATAAGTATCTTGGGCATTAAAGGTTAAGCTCAGGACAGCTTTTTTTTTTTTTTGGTGATAATTCTGTTTAAAAAGTTCTCTTGCACGAACTCGGTGACCAAAAAAAAAAAAAAGGTTTGTGTTGGTGTGAGTTTGCCTTTTGCTTGTGTTTAGTCGTGCGGTAATTCCGCACTCGTGAATGCAGACGCAATGTGATCATTTCGACCAGCAGTTAAAGTGATTCCATCACACTCCTACCCCTAAAATGTCTTTTATGGTCTTGCGAAAGCGTGCTGTGCCCTTGATCGAGTAAGGAATGTTGTTAATATCAGTGGAAATAAGGACCCTGGTGAATTTCTGCTCCGTGCCAAAATATAAATCCTCTGAATGCGAGCAATTCTGTAATAGCCGTCATGCCACTTCGAGCTTAAACCATAAAACACCTTCCTATAGCTCAGAGTTTGTTGTGCTTGGAAAGCGCGGTGACGGTTAACATGAGGAATTACCCCTTCTGCAGTTTCTACACTGGATACGTGAAGGCTAACAGGCTGGATCCTGGTCTCAGCGTGGCGCTGATTTTTATGTTTCCGAGCCATTTGTCTTTCTCCGGTACGCCGTAATTATAGGATCAATGGCCGAGGTGGGAGATGAAGGAAACGCCGTCGTCTCATTACGTGGAAGCTGTGTAAATGCGCTCGTGTTCGAGTCTCTCGATGCCAGCTCAAAGATTCTGCTGTCAGTGACGGTTTTCCTCAAGCACAACACACACACACTCGGAGTCTCAATACCTCCCACACTTTTTCACTATCAAGCCCGGGAGGAAAGGGAGCGCGAACAGACATCCAAAAGGTGGTGTATCTTTACGACTAATCCAAACCTAACAAGTTTAAGAGACGGCACCAATCTCCATTCAGTGACTCCTACAGACTCGAGTTTCTGTTGCGTCTGGGCTCAGAGCCATTCCGTTTTAAACGGCCCTGAATTTATTCTCCTTGCTTATTTCGACGACCTGCCCGTTCGCTGTAGGCCCAGCATGCAGCACACGGCTGCTCAGCTCCATTTCATTCAATGTATTAAGTAATAAATTGCTGCTCACCTTATTGCATTTGCACATGAGGCAGATTTCCCACGAATGCGCTCGAAATTTTTCCACTACGTGGGCGAGAACATGCAGATGCTACTATGCACCAGGCTCCTTATTTCGAACTGGAAAAAATGCCCGGTTTAACCAGATTTCATACTGACGGCGTTTCGAGTCGCCCGGCAGCTTCGCATTCACAAGTGCGATTATTACTGTTTACCGCCAGGGTGATGTAGATCAGTAGTGGAGTTTCCGTCCTTCTGTTTTTATGCAAATATTTAATTTGAGCCTAAATATCTACCCTAAATATGGGAGGCTGTGTCTCAGTCGGTAGAGCGGGTTGTCCACTAATCCACTAATCGTAGGGTTGGTGGTTCGAATCCCGGCCCGGGTGATCCCATGCCGAAGTGTCCTTGGGCAAGACACTGAACCCTAAGTTGCCCCCGATGGCAAGCTAGCACCTTGCATGCAGCTCTGCTACCATTGGTGTGTGAGTGTGTCTCATTTGTAAGTCGCTTTGGATAAAAGCGTCTGCTAAATGAATAAATGTAAATGTAAATATCTCCTGAATAAATGATACAGAAGCGTGTCCCTGTCTGTCCAGGGCTGTGCCTGTCTTGATAATATTCTGGTAACCATGCGGGATGTAGATATTCATACCTCACAGCAGGTCTGAATCGCTGGTGGTTTTGTAAAAACATGTGGATGGAAACTCCATTGCGTGTTGTGTGTGAGGCCCGGCTGGACACGCGAATGCAGCGTACACGTTGTGCATGCTTGAATCGGATGCAGCAGTGTGTCGTGAAACGGAGGTGTGGCGTGTAACTGCACCGTCGGGGAGACCTCGCGTCGCGGTGAAGAGTTTTAATGGACGTTGACGCTCTGCTTCTTGAAACCAGCAGGACTGCTTTACAGTGGAAGGAGAGGATCTGAAGCACGACTTTGAGCGTCTACAGCTGGCCATGGAGATGGTGGGGTTCCTGCCGGTCACGCGAAAACAGTGAGGCGCTCACAGTACTCTCTGTAGTGAACGTGAACATTCCGATTCGAACTGTCTGACTGGTTGTGTTTTTTGTTTCCTTATCGTGCAGAATCTTTTCTCTGCTGTCAGCCATCCTTCATTTAGGCAACATCCGATATAAGAAGAAGACGTACCGGGATGACTCCATCGATATTTGCAATCCTGAAGTTCTGCCCGTCGTCTCGGAGCTGCTGGAGGTATAAAGTCTGAGCACCTTCGCTCATGTATTATACTGTATATGTACATGTGCTTGTAGAGTCAGATTTATCCAGGTGAAATTATCTGCTCAAGCAAGAGTGAGACTTTGCCATTTATCACCTTCATGCAGTGTGCAGTTGACCAAAATCCATTTCTGAACATAGACTCT
>JAFFST010049589.1:75419-90058 GCA_022414735.1 Noturus placidus
AAATAGGTTTTTTTAAGAAAAAGAAAAACACCAGGTTTAAATCTTAAGTCCGCACATCAGACTAGATAAGGAGGACAGATGTTCATTTCTTACAAAAGTACTTTCTTTGTTGCTGTTCGATCTCTGTCCGCCCCGACGAGTCTGAGGATCTGAATCTGTGTTGAATATCTAACATGGTGACATTCACCAGTGTAAAATAATGGGCACGGATGGGTTTAACCGAACTGAATCCCTGCCCCTCGGGTGTAATCATTTTGCACACGCAATTGCTGTTCCAGAAGTCTTTCAGGTTTCAGTGAGTCACGCTGCAGGTGCTAAATAAACTTATTTACATGGCGTTTCACATGACAAGCCCTGAATTGCAAACTCATTAAAGCCAATATGTGAAACAGATTATTATTTTGTTGTTGTTGATTTGAAAGACTGAAAGTCGAATGTTAGTTGTTCTGCAGGTTTTATCAGGTTCTTATGTGGTGGAGTTTTGTTTTGGTTTTTTTTTTTGGGGGGGGGGGGGTTGCACCTATTTAGCAGGCCTTAGTATTGCTGCTGTAGTGACCGTTGACTGAAGCCACAGTTTTTGCATGGCCTCACCTTCAGGGAAACGAGCACAGGCAGAAGTTGTGTGCAAGTCGTTTACATAAATCAAATCCCTGACTGCCGTGGCCGTGTACTCAGACCAGATTAGATTGGCAGAAGCTGTGCCATGTTGAAGAGCATTAAAGTGCCTAATGATGTTAATCATGCCTCAGGGAAGTGCACAGACATGATGGATCACACCCAATCCCTACTTTACATTAACCTTTTCACACAGTGACCTAAGCATCTGTACGCTCTCCATTGTTTATTTATTTATTTTTATTTTTTTTTCATTAGCATGACCAGTTTAGGTAAGCTTGAGGGTAATCCCAAGACAAAATACAGTCACAGGAATAAGAGTGGCATCAGACATGTATCAAATCAGAGATGTGGGAATTTAAATCTTTTACACTAAAGCAAGTGGGCGGTTACTGTGTGGCTAATGTCTCATTACAGGTTGCTCGTTATAAACCTGATTTAATTTCCTTAGCATCTTGCCTCGAGAAAAATGCTACATGGAATTGTATGAAGGCTCGACTTTAAACTATCAGGATACCGTACACTCGAGTACATACCCGAGACGGACATTCTCACTAGTTACAGCGTAGCTGCCTGTTTACTTTATGTAACTGGAGCTATTACAGCTGCGTGAAGGAAAATTTCACGCCCAGCAATTTGCATATAAGTCTTTATAAGTAACTCGAACGGTGTCCGTGATTTTATTTTGAAAAGTGTCGACTTTGTTGTTTAAGCTTCTTGAATTGACGTCACTCTAACCGAGCTTTCTAGCAGCAGTCTGTCCAGCTCGTTCTCTTCCTCATCTGTAAACACGGCGCAAACGGATCAGCTTCCAACGCTTCACCTTTCATGCTCATATCGCTGTCAACACCATCACACTCGTCATCGGTGGATTCTCTGCTGTAACTCGACACAGCTGTGTGTGTAGTACAGCCACAACTTCCAGTCAAGCGCTGGCTCCAACTTCTCCCCTGCTTGAATGTTTTATTTCTCAGTCATGTGATGCTGGAAAATGGTGAACGTGAAAGGAAGCTCGTGCTCTTTTGTTTTTAGGACCAAGCATACATAACGGAGCCAGTATAACACCATGTGACACGGTATCCCCAAATGACTAAACAAAGAAACGTCATGTCTCAAGTCACGTACTTATGTAATGTAATTATTCTACACCAACCGGTTTTCCTGTTTACAGGGAGTGTTGAAACCAATTAAACCTCCCGAAAGGTCTGTTTTGAGGACTAGTCTTCTGCATTTTCTAAACGAGCAAACACTTGTACGGATCGGGTTTTCCGATGTGCGACTCAGCCCGATGGCGCTCACGCCCGCTGCAGAAAGCTTTAGAGTTCATCAGTCTGTTTAACGTTACTGTGCATGAAATCACTAAACGTTACCCTTCGACTCGGACCCCTGCTGGACAGAGATATTTTGGCTCTGGCGTACCATCTAGTGGACGTCACGTTTAATCCTCTAGCTGGACGTGAGATACAAAAGCGAGTACGCGAGCATATCTGCTCGTGGAGCTGCCGCGCACGCACATGTACGTACATGTGGTGAAGGCGACGTATATTTGCGCCTCAAGTGTTTTAGCGATTACAATATCCAATATGGTTAATTTCTCATGAAAATACGGCACCGGCCGAGATCGGCACATCGCAAATAGTTCAGTATAAACGCACAAAATGTGTTTCAGGATAAACGGTTTGCTTCAGTATAACGTTGGAAAAGATATCTTTCAGGGTGTACACAGGTCTATCAGGTTCGATCCCAAAATACATCCTCAAATTGACCTACAACAAAGCAGCAGCGTCTCTGTGCGTTTTCGGACAGTTCTTGGGAACGAGGCAGACTTCATCCTCATCACACACACTTTTGCTTGTGGGGTTTTAACGGTTTTTATCTCTGCCCGTTGTTGTGTTTTAGGCTGGAACTGTGCGTGACTCCATGGCTAAATCTCTGTACAGCGCTCTGTTTGACTGGATCGTGTTCAGAATCAATCACGCCCTGCTCAACAACCGCGAGCTGGAGGAGGCGGCCAAGGTGAGAGAGATTGCATTGAGATGATTGAGTGAGAGAAAGTAGAGGAATAACTAGGAGCTCTGTCAGGCATATCCCAGCTCTAATGGATTATGATCTGGATTCATCTGGTGGGGATTTGCTCTGTCATTTCGTGGTTCTCTCTGCCGGGTAGTGCTGGTTTAATCTGTAAATTATAAATGCAGGCATTATGTAATGGATATTTCCAGGCACAGAGTAACCAGAGTACTTTTGTCGTCTCCTATACCCCCACCACCCACCGCCATAAACACTGTGACCGTCTCCATTCATCCTCAGATCTTATCCATCGGCGTCCTCGACATCTTCGGCTTCGAAGACTACGAGAACAACAGCTTTGAACAGTTCTGCATCAACTTCGCCAACGAGAGACTGCAGCATTACTTCAACCAGCACATCTTTAAACTGGAGCAGGTGAAAGCTCAGCTCTGACCCGCAGTCTTTCTCATCATCTGCTCTGCCCGCTCACGGCTCGACATTACAGACTAATAACAGATTTATTGGCAGTAATTACAGCTCGAGTTGTTTTGACGGCACACAGATTGAAAATAACGGCTTACACGCTACTCGAGTTAATAGCACTGCCACAAACTCCGGCTAAATCATTTAATGAAATACTTTACTGGTGCGTCATCCTGTAAAGAAGGAACAACTTCTCATTCAGGATTTATAATATATCTGAACAGTGTTGTTTCACTCTCCTGTAACGCATATAATTAAATCAGTACAGGTTAACTAAAGGAATACTCCATATTCCAATGTATGTATCGCATTCATGTACGCGCTTATCAAATACTATATACATGAATTTCAACATTTTTTTCCTCTACTGAGAGAACAGACGAGCTCGCTTATAATTGATAAATTCTTATTACTGTGGATATTTCCAGACATTGATAAATTATTAGCTTTGCCCACCAGGACAGTGAATGCTGTAGCGTGCGACCCAGTCCTATGTCTCGGAGGCCTAGAAGCCTGCGTCACTTGCATAAAAATGGTAGCTAACATAATATTATAAAGTATGGTGAGGTAGTTAGCGTGTTTGTCTTTACCCCAGCATTGTTATTATTTGTCCTGAGTTAATCTTTATGCTTTTCAGAGCACACCCCCAACAAATAGTCAACAAGTCTTCGGTTATTTGGTTCACAACGGCTATGAGCACACAAAGCAGTTAGAGTCTGTATAGCAGCTGCTATTTTCCTCTTTAGCACATTCGCCTCACGCCTCCGCGGTTGGGGGTTCGATTCCCACCTCTGCCAAACGTCTGCGTAGTATGCATGCTCTCCGCGTGCTTTGGGAGTTACCTCCCTCCGTCCAAAGACATGCGTTGTAGTCTGTTTGGCATCTCTAAATTGTCGATAGTGTGTTTGTGATTGTGCCTTGCGATGTGTTGGCATCCCATCCAGGGGGTTCCCGGCCTCATGTACCGAGGCCTCTGGGACGTGCGTCAGGCTCCTAGTGACCCTGTGTAGGATAAGCAGTGCAGAAACTGGATAGATGGATGTTTAACCGCAAGATGACTGCATGACATGCTAGCAGGAGAGGTATATGGGGTGTGAAGACTTACACAAGGCACCGTGTAAGCCAGCGTACCTCCGTTATAGGTCAGTTTTAAGTAAACAGGATTTTTTTTTCAGGCTCTCAACAGATAAATGTCGTTATTTTCTCAGAACAGATAAATATGTGGGTTTTTTTATATGCAGTTATCACTCCAATGCTTTGGGTGGTGATTAGGTGTGGGGGAGGGGGGGCGGGGGGCGCTGAGGTAAATTACTTTTCGCCACATCTCGTGTGTCAAACAGTGTACATGGTGGTTCGCCTTTATTACAGGGCTTGTTCTGGTCAATAAACTGACTTTAGCGAGTTGACTAAATAAACCAGTCTCACACAAAGACGCTTTCAATAAAAGAAAAAGAAAAGCTCTATTGTGGCTCTCTATATCACCATTCATTTGATGAACTCGGTGTCTGCCTGAGGTACCTACAGCCCCCACATCTCTTTTATTTTAATCACCAGCTGTCAGAGTGGTGCCTTTGTGACTCACCTCTTAAAGCCTGTGATTGGTTCAGGCTTTTATTTCGATCGAGAAAGGACACGCATTACTGTCACAAGCTGATGGCACTTCAACACATCGGTTTGCTCTCGTGCGAAGGAGCATCTCAAAAAAATGACGAGTATCGTGGAAAAGTGAAAAATATTTCCGTACTTTAATTCAAAAAGTGGAACTTTCATATATTCTCGATTCATTAGAGATAAAGTGAAATATTTCAAGTCGGTCATTGTTTTAATCTCGATGTTTATGGCTTACATCTCACGGAAATCCAAAATCCAGTGTAATCTCATAACATTCGAATAAAGAAATTATAATACAGAAATGTCGACCTTGTGGTGTATAACTTGTAGTGTATAATTCCCTATGCACTGGAAGGGACTAAATGTGAACACAAGCACGAGAGGAAGTGAAACTCCCATGAACAAAGGAGAAAGTCGTCTGTAGGAACAAGATGTTAGTGCAATTCCTGAAGCATTTCCTGGAAAGCTCACAGAAGCTGATATTTAACCAGGAAGACTCCTGTAGGTTTTCATTACAACATTAGGAACGCATGAAAGGCTGGGTGATGTGATATTTAAAAACACTCAAATAATTGCAATATTTCCCTGACGCTTGCTATTTAGGGTCGTTAAGAAACGGAGAGAAAGGGTGCAGTAGAGTTGTATTTAAAATATAAATAAATTCAATAAAAAATCCAGAAATCGTGAGTTTGAATCGCGACGATGCTACCAATACTGCAGCGCTCCAACTAAACTCAGCACTTATACTGACCAGTGGTATCACAGCTCATCTTTAAGGATCGCTGTTTAAATCTGTTCATTTTTAAGTGTACTTCAGTATTAAAGCGCCCTTCATTTTGGACTAAAATGATGTTGAGTCTGGCACCGCTGCTCCGGAGACAGCGGAGTGCGTCTTTCAGGCATCTGAAGTGCGGTGTGTCCGTTTAAGTGCCAGATCAGATACGCCTCGCCTCACTGATTGCTTCCGTTATTCGATCAGGCCGACAAAATCACCGCTGGCAGTCCACAAAAGAGCAGCTCACTAATGTAAGGTGCCATCTTATTTTGAGCCACAGACAGCTGGCATCGAAGGAGAGGGATCTGATTGCGATTAGATTAGATTACACTAATGCGCTGCTTTTACACTTCTAATACAAAGACACATTTAGGACTTGGCACTTGGAAATTGCATTACATATTAAAGGAGTGTTTTCCCAGAAAAAGCACGAGTTTAGTCTATTTGTAGACTAATGAGACTAATGCTGGTTTCAGACTTCAACGATATGCCCAGGATGGATTTTGGGCAGGTTTGTTTGTCTTCACGCAGGTTAAATCTTAGCTTGATTAGACAGTTTGTTTGTTTCTTACACCATGTGCTGTGCTGTGTGGAAAAATCTTTGCAAAAAAATATATAACATCCACGTATTATTCTTTTTTTTGATCAAGGTTTCTTTATTAGCATTTTTTTCAAATTAAACATACAGCACCAACCAAACAGAACAAACCCCCCCCCCACACACACACACACACGCCCCACCGCCACCCAGTGTCAGACATAGAACATGCATATCACCTATTATAAATCCAGACCACCATAGAAACAAAATTATAGACAATGATCACATAACAGTACTGTCAGCGTCCACATCTCTGACAAAGAGCAGAAAAGGTTGCCAGATTCTGTAAAATTTCCAAAGTCGCTCCCCTGACAGTGTTCCTTATTTTTTTCCAACTTAAGATGAGACGTGGCCTCTCTGACCCAATAATTACACCGCTGGAGCAGGATAGTATTATTCTGATTAATGTTTATCCAGTAGATCCGTTCTTTAGGTAGTGCCCGCTTACCTTTTCTTGGTATGTAGCAGTGGGCTGGACAAGGCATTGAAGTCTAAGTGGCCCGGTTACAGAATGTGCATGATGGTCTGAGAAACCTTAGCGCAGGGGTTTCCTCATATGGTGAACCACATGACTTATGAGAGTTGTTACATGACCTAGCAGAAAGGACCATAGTCTAAGCCTGAGTTGGTAATCAGATGCTGCTTTTCCTGCACGTCATATAATCATCAAAATAGAGAAGAGCGCTTACACGCAATGTACAATCAGGAAAGCGTTTTCAAATGTTTAAATGAACTAATAAAGACAAGACGAGAAATTTAGGCAACAGAACTGACCGAACGAATCGGTCATTATTTCCTCACCGATCTTCGCGTTAGATATCCGTAGAGTAAAGAGAAGACAATGAGGCTCGTGTTTAAATGCTTGAGTGGCTTTTATCTCAGGGGATGAGGCTGACTATTGTGCATGATGCTGATGATCAAAGCAAGAGCTCATTTCCCTATTGCAGACTTACAATTCTTTAAAATTAGGCATCAATGTTGTTGTTGTGTGTTTTTGTTTGTTTGTTTGTTAAGTCAGTAGATTAGGTTATAAGTGTATTTGTAGCAGGGCGCACGGTGGCTTAGTGGTTAGCACGTCCGCCTCACACCTCCAGGGTCCGGGGTTCGAGTCCCGACAGGGCCATGTGTGTGTGCGGAGTTTGCATGTTCTCCCCGTGTGTCGGGGGTTTCCTCCGGGTACTCCGGCTTCCTCCCCCAGTACAAAGACATGCATGGTAGTCTGATGGGTGTGTCTAAAGTGTCCGTAGTGTATGAATGTGAGTGTGTATGTGATTGTGCCCTGCGATGGACTGGCACCCTGTCCAGGGTGTACCCCGCCTTGTGCCCGATGCTCCCTGGGATAGGCTCCAGGTTCCCCCGTGACCCTGAAAAGGAGTAAGCGGTTGAAGATGGATGGATTAGTAGCGACATTAGGCGTCTTTCTCCCCTTTCACTTTTAGAAATAAGTGATTTTAAAACGTTAGAACTTTGTGTGGCTGAGACTGAAAAAGACGCAATAGAGAAACATCGTACACGAGCATCTGTAGTTTTCCCACGTATATACTTGACACTCGTATGTGAACTGTTGCCACAAACGTCCCTTCACTGGAACCACGAGGTCCAGACCTGTTCCAGCAGGGTAATGCCTTTTGTGTACAAAGCGAGCTCCATGAAGACATGGTTTGTGTACTCGAGTATTCTGCACAAAGCCCTGACCTCAACCCCAATGAACACGTTTGGGATGAACTGAAACACCAGTTGTACCCCACGCCTCCAAACCCAATATCGGTGTCGAACCTTTTGTGGCTAAATAAACCGATCTCCACAGACACACTCCAAAAATCCAGTGGAAAACCTTCCCGGAAAAGTGGAGGTTATTATAACCGCAAAGGGAGGACTAAATCTACAGTGTAATGAGAGTTTCAAGAAGCACATATGGGTGTGATGGTCAGGTGTCCCTGTAATTCTTTTGGCCACATTGTGTGTGTGTGTGTGTGTGGTATAAAAATAAACTGACCATGTGTAGGGTTTTTCCAGGCCAGCACTCCTTTATTTATTTATTTATTATTTATTTATTTATTATTTTTTGAGGCTGAATCGGCCCAGGTTTTTAACATTCTTTACTTTGTTTATCTAGCATGTGTTTTGTTTTATCTAAAGACCACGACATGCCTCTGCACTCCATCGTGAAACAGGACAAAGTAACGTAACAAGTTCAACCAATCGCATTACTCGCTGCCCAAAGTAAACCTCAGATGGTCATTATTCTGTGCAAACGCATGACCTGAACGAGTATCCATGTGCATTGTGTATATAAACCAGATTGTTCCGCAGTGAGTTCGGAGACCTTTGGTCTCCAAGTGTCGGTTGTTATAGTCGTCTCGTACACAAGTTCTTGCGTTCGTGGCCAGTTTAGGACACGTTTATTTGAATGTCCTTGGAAGGGGAAAAGTGCGCTCATGGCGCACCACCCATTTGTTCCTAGACAAACACTTGGGCATGTGACATTCTCTGCCAAGATCCACACATTAATTGCTCTAAGACATGAAAAATAGTGGATTCAAGTGTCCGGGCCGAGTCGGCGTCCGAGTGTCTGACGAACTCGAAAAGGTTTTGAGCGTTTTTTCCTCTTTGCAGAGGTTTAAACATCACGCTCATACCGTTATCTAAGGATGTAGCATGCCTAGATGATTAGTGATGCGCACTGTTGTACCCGTTTGTGAAATATTAGACGTAGTAGCAAGAGTAATCGCAGCGGTGGTTTAATAGACGTGTCGGTAGTACTGTATTCGTAGTAGGAATCATCATCCGGCTGCATGCTGGCTGAAGAGCAGGCGCCGGGCTTCGACTCTGGGATATCCTGCCTGTTCCTCAGCTACGACTGGCATGCGTGCCATCTGCTGCCCATAAATCCAAACACACTGGAGTGACTCTTGGAAAAGACGGACACGCCGCACACGCTCCCATTATACCATTAATGGCAGTTTTTTTTTTCCTCCTTTTTTCACAGCGCCATTTATGGGCATGTCGTAAATGGGGTTTTATTTGCTTTCATTTGGAAGCCGTTTGTGCTCATTCCTCTCGTCAGCCAAAAGAAGGCCGTGCGAGGGAGGGTGCGGTGGGGGGGAAGAAAAGCACTGCCTGATTAGGTTGCATTAGTTCATTAGCGGACGTTATTGATGAGGTATTTATGTAGGAGTATCATTAGTCATGGTATTCCATAGTATATTTTCTTAACATATTTCGTTGGAAAGAATTCTAGCTATTATTAATTTGCGTTTAGGTTTTCAGTTCTGGTATTTCCCTACACGAGTAGTGTGATCTTTCTCTGCTGGCTATATATAAACCCGGGATTTTTCTAGTTTGTTCCTCTAATTTTCCTCTAGCTTTTGCCGTTAACAAGGCTGAAAGATGCTACTGATTTTTTAAATGATGTTTATTTTAATGTTTTACGAAACCTTCGACTGGATACCCTCGTATACTTTTTAACATTCTTTGAAATGTCGGTCGTTGGGGGGGGGGGCAGGGAAATGTTAACATCGAGCATGCCTTTCATATTATTAAACCGCAGAGACCACGGTCAGGCTCGAGGAACATTTCTTCAGTCATGGTCATGAAAACACTTAAACGCACTGGTGGCCTGTTGTTTTGTTGCTCTGGATTGCCGTCCAGAGATGAAAGACATTCCTCGGCTCGGGTGGAGTCGTGTGGAAGAATAACACATCGAGATTAAAAACAACATCACTGTTCATTTATATGAAATAATCTGTTTATATGGAGAATGAAATCGCCCAGTGGGACAGCGCGGTGCGATTTGTGCATCTATTACATGTGCGCTCTTGCTTTGTTTATAACACGAGATGAAAATCAAAGCTCTGGAAGTTCAGTGTCTCACATTAAGAGCGTGTGTGTTTAAAAGGCGTGTTAATGTTATTGTGTTTCTCCCCTCAGGAAGAGTACAGGGCAGAGGGCATCACCTGGCATAACATAGATTACATCGACAACACTGGCTGCATCAGCCTCATCAGCAAGAAGCCCACTGCGCTGCTCCACCTACTGGACGAGGAGTGCAAGTGAGTGACGGAAGGAACTTCTTCACTGAACGAGAGTGGTTCCTGACACAGGCCTGAGTTTCATGCTCCTGGTTCATGTTAATTACGTTTTGAAACCAGAGCTGACTCTTTGTTCGCTGTAAAGAAAAGAAACTGTCATTTTTACGCCCCTGTTTTTATTGTTCCACGATCAAGGAAACCTCTTAAAATAGCCTGAAACTGGACTCTGTGGTTTTCATACTTCAACTCTCATGGCACATTCTTCCTCTTCCTGTTGCTTTGCTGTTGAAGTATTGGCAGCAGCTCTCGAGCCCCTCAAGACTGAAGGAACTCGCCACGTTTATCATATTCCTGCATCTCGTTCCCTTTCTTTCTCCCTCTCCCCGCTTCGTTCAGTCTCCCTGACCTTCAGTCTGCTTTCACGATTAGACTCCTTGTGTACACAGTAACAAGAAAGTTTCTAATAATCGACGATATATATATCGCTCGGATCAGCCATGATCCATTTGAAACTTTCTGATCTTGTATTTCACGTCTTCTAAGTTCAGAAGAAGCTGTACTAAAGTTGTACCAGTTGATTAAGTGGATCTTTGGCAATGATTTGATGAAGTTCACTCCAGGATTTGATGGTTTCAACAAAGACATTGTGGTCCAGTTCAAATGTGTTTATATTTGTGAGACCAAATGGAGGCTTAGCTTTGCTTAGGGCGGCTGTGTCTCAGTCGGTAGAGCGGGTTGTCCACTAATCCACTAATCGTAGGGTTGGTGGTTCGAATCCCGGCCCGGGTGATCCCATGCCGAAGTGTCCTTGGGCAAGACACTGAACCCTAAGTTGCCCCCGATGGCAAGCTAGCACCTTGCATGCAGCTCTGCTCCCATTGGTGTGTGAGTGTGTCTCATTTGGATAAAAGCATCTGCTAAATGAATAAATGTAATGTAATGCTTTGGAGCAAATGGACTCTGTCTTTAATGGACTCTGTCTTTGATAAATTGTATAGTTATAAAATGTGCCGCGAGCACCAGCACCAGTCCCTTTGGTTTTTCATTGTAAAAATTTCTATCATTTATACGTTATTATTGATTTTAAAAGCATTTTCGAAAGGCAGGCTCTGTAACTACTTTCCATCCTGATATTATTGACAGTGTTGCTCAATTTCTGTTCATACCAGAGCGATGATTAGTCAAACAGTGTTGATGAATTTCCTATGACAGCAGTTCTGACTGTAGTTCCAGGTGTAAGGCAAATCTCAGTTTTATTATTATTGCACTCATTCTAATATGCGATCATTCACATCAGTCCACATCAACTGGTACGTTTCCATCCCAGCACTCGATGCTTCATCTTGTGTTTGCAGGTTGTGCTCTTTTCCTATTATTGAAAAACTGGCCGCACTAAAGAAATGAGGAATTCCTGTACTGCTTGTTTCACTTGAAAGCTAAAATTCTTTGTCCGTTCAATCGCAGCTTCCCACAGGCCACCAACCAGACATTGCTGGACAAGTTCAAGCGACAGCACGAGGGAAACAGCTACATCGAGTTTCCTGCCGTCATGGAGCCGGCCTTCATCATCAGACACTACGCTGGAAAGGTCAAGTACGGCGTGAAGGTGAGCGCTGCACTCCATAACACTAGGAGGTTCACTGTCGTGCACTGAATTCTCAGACGTTACACTGGGCTGTGAGAAAACCTCACACACTCGCCTGCATGTCTTGCGAACGTGTTGGGGGATTAAACGCGACCGCCACTAAATGGTAAATGGCGCACTTATATAGCGCTTTTATCCAAAGCGCTTTACACTGTGTCTCATTCACACACACACACTCGCACACCAATGGGAGCAGAGCTGACACGCAAGGCGCTAACTCGCCATCGGGAGCAACTTGGGGTTCAGTGTCTCGCCCAAGGATACTTCGGCATGTGGAGTCACGTGGGCCGGGAATCGAACCGCCAACCCTACGATTAGTGGACAACCCTAAGTGCTCTACCGACTGAGCCACAACCGCCACAGTGCCACTAGATGGGACGTCTGGTTCCAAACATCTCTGTCCATCTGGTTTCCAAGACGAACTCTAAACGGTTTCCGCGATGTCATGCAGCGCGACGTTGAAGCTTATGTTATTACAACGTTCCCCTGTCGAGGTGATCGTCACGAGCCGCGTCTCAAATCAAAAACTAAATCGGCGTTCAGAACTATTTACTAATCTAGAAAATCCCGACGATGGCTCCTCAACAGATGTTTTAGTAGGAAATGTTCAAGGTTTTTAAAATGTAAGATAAACACTAATCGTAACGGGGGAAAAACTTTGTTTGTACTTGATAACTTGACAGAACCTTATGTTTAAGAGTTGAGGCGAAATTAGTTTACTCAGTACTGCCCCTAATATTTATGTTGGTATTGCAACACGTGGATGCACTGCGTTAATCTGCGAGGCCGTGCACAAGCGACGCTTTAAAAGACCTCAAGATTCTCAGGCAGCCATTTTTTGAACGCATACAACACCGGTCAAAAGTTTAGACAAACGACAAACTTATTCTTTACATTGGACGGCTGTGTCTCAGTCAGTAGAGCGGGTTGTCCACTAATCCACTAATCGTAGGGTTGGTGGTTGGAATCCCGGCCCGGGTGATCCCATGCCGAAGTGTCCTTGGGCAAGACACTGAACCCTAAGTTGCCCCCGATGGCAAGCTAGCACCTTGCATGCAGCTCTGCTCCCATTGGTGTGTGAGTGTGTCTCATTTGTAAGTCGCTTTGGATAAAAGCGTCCGTTAAATATGTAAATGTAAAATGTAAATGTACATTGGTTTCTTTTCCCACATTTTAGAATAATAATAAAGTCATCAAAACAAATGGAACGATGGGAATTATGCTGTGATCAAAATAAATCAAAATAACTGAATATTAGAATTTCCAGAAATGTATTCTTGGCGTTTTCTCGACCGATTTCTTGAGGAATTTCCCTGAGATGCTTTTTAAACAGTATTAAAGCAGCACCTTCAGATCCAAAAGTTTTAAAGATCATGAGAAACATTCCAGTCGAGTGTCCTTTTGACCTGTTGTGTAGTTAAAAGCCAGTATAACCCAGCCTTAACAGTTCGCTGCTTACTCACAAATCACGCATTTGAACACAAACAGGCAGCCAGAAGGTATTCTGAGAAGGATGGAGTCGGGTTTCTTTAACACGAAGATAAACGGCCCGTCTCTATTCAGGGAGCTGAATCGCACCGCTGGTTTAGGTGCACACGCGTGGACATTCTGGTCATTTAGCGACTTGTGCAGTCGTTACCGAGGGCTTGTTTTAATATTGAGAGCGTTCTCGGCTGTTTTTGTTTAGACTGTTGTATTGTGCAAAGGAAACCTCATTAAAATGGAATGGTTTTCTGTCGAGAGATTAGAGAAGACTGGGGCGCACGGTAACCACTAAGGTTAGCACGTCCGCCTCACACCTCCAGGGTCCGGGGTTCGAGTCCCGACAGGGCCATGTGTGGGTGGACTTTGCATGTTCTCCTCGTGTGTCGGGGGTTTCCTCCGGGTACTCCGGTTTCCTCCCCCAGTCCAAACACATGCATGTTAGGAACATGCATGCACTTTACCTGTGCACAGCGTTGTCGACTCGTCTGTCCTCAGATACAGTGCTGGAACGGCGGCCCTGCACGCAATTCTCAAAACGTTTATTGGTGGATCCGATATTACAAAACCGATATCCCATTATGGAAAAATGCGTAAATATCGGTAAAATCGATTAAAAATTATCGGTCGGTCTCTAAACTTATCAGAAAAGAATCAACTTCTGGGCATCACACTTCCCCATCGCTGATTATTTTCCTTTCTCAGATGCCTTCTACATCTACAGTGTATTTATTTATTTTGGTTTATTAGAGAAACCTTTCCAATAAATGTTTATATAGTTAAACAATAAAGGGTTAATTCGGCGAGTCTGTCTCTCTTCCTCCACACTCAGGACTTCAGGGAGAAGAACACTGACCACATGCGGCCGGACATCGTAGCTCTGCTGAAGAGCAGCAGAAACGCCTTCATCGGCGGCCTGATCGGCATCGACCCGGTGGCTACGTTCCGCTGGGCCGTGCTGCGCGCTTACTGCAGAGCCGTGGTGGCCTTCAGGGAGGCTGGGAAAAGACACACCGAGAAGAAGAGTGGTGAGTCGTTTTGTTTCAGAGGGCACGCTATGAGCAGGTATGAGCAGTAGATGTCCGATCGTAGTCTTTTCACTCTAGAATTAGTGATGTGTGGAAGGACAGGATTAATGAGACGCTGGTAGAAGGGGAAGCATTAGAAATATGCTCAGGTGGGGCTCGGCTCAGCAGAAGTCATCAGGCTTTAGTTTAAATGAGTAATGCATCTCACCCCAGTGCTGCTTGTTAGATGCCCCAATTAGACTCAACCTTTTCACCTTTGACTATATATATATAAATAAAATATAAAAAATACAGTCCCTTGCGAAAGTATTCGGCCCCCTTGAACTGTTCGACCTTTTGCCACATTTCAGGCCTCAAA
>JAFFST010049589.1:106978-121306 GCA_022414735.1 Noturus placidus
GTGTCTCATTTGTAAGTCGCTTGTAAATGTAAAAATTATATTTCTGTAAAGCTGCTTTGAGACAATGTCCGTTGTAAAAAGCGCTATATAAATTGATAAATATATTATTAATATTAATTTGCATCCACCATTTTTATTTATTTATGTTTCCTAATTGGGTTTGTCTGTCCAAACACCCAGAACACATCGCATTTTCTGCAGCGCTACTGCGCAGCCCTTTTGGTTCAGTTTGCGCATTACAGCTCACATCCACGGAAGAATGTTGCCCAAAACACGTGGCGTATTTCGTTCACGCCCTGCAGAGTTAAATGCCTTCTCACTGCAACAGTCTAGCGTTCACCTGGAACCAGACTGAGACGGTCACACCAACCGTGACTTGTGTTGTACCTGCGTAAACGAACAGTTTCACTCAGCAGACGTCATACACTGCATTTCTCTTCACGTGCAGGACTGGTGGCGGAGCCGCCGGGCCAATCAAAGAGACGAGCAGCTGAAATATGATGATAATGTCCGACAAGGAGCAGCGATCTGCATTCAGTCAGCTTGGAGAGGTTTCCAAGAGCGCCGCAGATTCCTGCTATGGAAGGAAGCAGTACTGGTAATCCAAAGGAACTGGAGACCATGCCGCTATAGACGCTATAGTCAAGCTGCTGTCACGATCCAGGCTGCCTGGAGAAGCTACAAGGCCAGAGAGCAGTACATCCACCGTCGTCACATCATCGTTCTCTTCCAAGCAGGATGTCGAGGCTATTTGGCAAGGCAGAGGTAAGCGACTTTCCTCGCTACAAAGAGCTGCTTTGTTTAGGCATGTTGCTTAATAATACAGGACCCTAAAATATCCTGGATCAGTCCAATCCATGACCTAAGATTGTTCATACCAAGATCATACTAGTGGTCAGCCAAGCAGAAGTCTCCTGATCTCACTAAACACTTCAGCACGAGCAGTTTGTTTGGAGAAGTGTAAAGTAGTTTTGGTTCTATTTTAGTTGGGGGGATATATATATATATATATATATATATATATATATATATATATATATATATATATATATATATAATATATTTGCATTAGGTTAAGTATCATTTCAGTGTAACCTCATCAGCAGCTGTCAACAGTCTTTTTGGTATCTTTCAAATATACAGGTTCCAAGAGCTAAGAAAGCAGAAGTTGAAGGACGCACAGCTGCTGAATGGACAAACAAGCCCCTCTCCAGAGGAAGAAAAACAAAAGATCATGGGTCTGGATATGAGCGTGTGGGAGGATTGTTCTTATGAGGAGCGGGAGAGGAGCTTGCATATGCAAGGAGAAGAGGCAGAAGCGCAACTGCACGCTCAAGTGGTGATCAGAGAGAGAGCACGCCAGTTCGACGACTCCAACCTGAAAACACGGGCCAAGAGAGAGAGCCGGCGTATGCGGGAGTTAGAGCAGGCCAAGTTTAGCCTGGAGTTGCTTAAGGTGCGTGCAACAGGAGGAACATCTCCTTCTGAGGACAGGCGTTGGTCTGTGGAGTTTGCCAGTGACGGTGGCCTCTCACCTCAAGGCACTCCAGATAGCCAAAGCTCTAAAGGCAGCTTCGAGCTGGTTAGTATAGATGACTGCGCTAAAGAAAAAGTGCCATGTGACGAGGCTGGCGACCTTAACGCTTTGTTTTCAGTGCCACCCCAGCATGAAGCGCTCCCCAGCAGCCCCAGGATTACATTTCCTCCTAAACCTCTTTCACCTGCCGTTCCATCGAACAGTCCAAAAGCCGAACCAGGCAAGCTTCCTGCTTTGCCCAAACTGGAGAACGCTCTTCCTACTTTCTACGTTCCTCCAGTAGAGAGCAGCTCTATATTTCCAAAGTCCAGTTTAAACTTGTCATCCTCACAGCATCAGAGTCCAGAAAAGCCAGTTAAGGACAGGAGGGAGTCTACCCGCAAACCAGTAGTGGTGGTAATTAGCATGCAGAAGGAAAACTTGCTTGATGGAGCAGATTTGAAGCCACCAGAAGTACGAGACAGTTCTGCTCAAACTAGCGAGCCTCCCAGCCCGGCGCAGAGTGAAAGAACCACCCGGTCCATGCTAGAGAGGCTCGAGAGGCTCAACGAGGCCAAACAGGAGCGGCAGAAGCACCAGCAGCAGCAGAACGAGAAGGAGATGATGGAGCAGATCCGGCAGCAGAAGGAGATCCTGGAGAAACAACGCAAGCACTTTGCCCAATATGAGCGAGAGATGTTTGAGAAGCAGAGAGGCGAAGCCCTGCAGAGGATTGAGCAAAGTAGGCAAGAAAGATCCAGAAAGGTCACAGACAGAAGTCTTCCTATAGTGTTGCCAGAGCACGATCTCACATCCTCACTACAAACCCAAGACAAACCGGATCCGCCATCTAAAACAAGAGAAAGACCAAAGGACAAGCAGAATGTGTCGGATGGATGGTCCCCAAAACTCACCTCAGCGTCTCAAGACGGTGCTGCCAAAGAAGCCCAGCAGATGCCACCTACCTCGAGCGTCAACGTTAACATGACTGAACGACATGGAGATGTTTTTTTCTCACCCAAGGACAAAGTTTCCATCTCAAAGTAAGTGTTGGACTCTCCTTAAATAACACGTCGTCAATCCGGAACAGCGTAATTTTACGTTAATTAATCGACTGTGTTGCAGGCTTGAAAAGGAATTTAGCGGTAGAGCGAAGTCTGCGGCAGTTCAGAGGGAGCCCGGAACCTCGGATATCAAATCCTCGAAGCCTCTGAAAGGTCGTGAGGTGAGGGGGAAAAAAACACATCATAAGCAAATGAATGTTCCGTTTGACAACACCAGCTTGCTCTAGCTTTTCAAATCCTCAGGAATTATTATTATTATTATTATTATGATTATTATTATTACACGTGTGCATTTTTTGTATGTAATGTAAGAATTGTTTTGGAGAGACCATCTTGGATCACAGGAGCACCTGCTTGCACAGTAGGATTGTCACAGGAGCGTTTTTTTTTTTACTTGTTTTGTGTTTAATTGTTTGGTTGATCAGGTTGCCAGACCAGGCCATAAAAAGGCCCGCATGGCACGGACACGCTCAGACTTCCTGACCCGCGGTTCAAATCCTCCAGGGGAGGGGGAGTCAGATGAGGAAGAGTACGATGAGACCCCTCTGTCTCTTGGCCCACCCCTCCCCAAGCAGGACTCAGAGGGGGGGACACTAGACGCATGTCACAGTGACTCAGAAATGGTAATTAAACGGTCCACGCTTCCCAAAACAAGGCCCTCTTACGGCGCCAGACCCGACGGCGTGGTTTCTCTCTATGGCTAACCTCCAGAATCTCACAGACCTCTGTACTCACCACTTCAAGAACTGCTGCACTGTGTATTTCAGTGTTTAACTGTAATCTGGGAAACACGCCTTGAAAATCCGCATCTGTGATGGCAGAATCTTTCTTGTTTGCACCATTTTCATTAACATGGCGGTCAAACCGAACGATTTCTCACCTCATTTATTAGTTTTCCATAGATTGTTGTTGTAAACCTCAGTCACACAGATGTGGATAAAACCAAGCGTGTTTCGGCTTCTGACTTTAAAAAACCAAAACAAACACGTTCTACGTTTTAACCCGCACTTCCGCTTGGCATTCTGATGATTGCACCAGATTAGACAGTAACCGTCGTCGTAGCTCTGGGTTTCCTTCGATCTACGATCCTGTCCGGAGATTCTGATTGTCTCCTCAATGTCTCAGCACCCAGAATAATGATCACTGCATGCTCTTTAGGCACTGGCTCTTTCTCTGTCTTCACCGATAGTTTCCTCTGAGCGCCGGGACCAGGACGTCTCCGGTGTCTCCTCCTGTCTGCCGTTCCTTTTTACCCTGTAGATTTATTCATTGCCTCTCACCATCTCTTATCTTGTCTTCCATTGCGCTTGCACTTTTTTTTTTTTTTTTTTTTGTAGCAAATGTTTAGTCACGTCGAAATTCCTGTCTGTGGTAATCGTGCGTAGATTTACAGATGCAGTAGATAGAGATTTGGTTGTTTAAATACATAAAGTGTGTAGATTAATAAAATCTAGTGATAACCTGTTAGTTATGGTGGTAAAGGAATGTTTGCTGAATTAGGATTCAATTCCACCATGTGCAGTATTGTATGTGAAGAGTTAATATACACTACCAGTCCAGTCAAAGGTTTAGAGACACTCGTTCTTTATTTTTACATTTATTCATTTATTCATTTATTCATTTAGCGGACGCTTTTATCCAAAGCGACTTACAAATGAGACACACTCACACACCAATGGTAGCAGAGCTGCATGCAAGGTGCTAGCTTGCCATCGGGGGCAACTTAGGGTTCAGTGTCTTGCCCAAGGACACTTCGGCATGGGATCACCCGGGCCGGGATTCGAACCACCAACCCTACGATTAGTGGATTAGTGGACAACCCGCTCTACCGACTGATCCACAGCCGTCACACAATTTTTATTTTTATTGTTTGTTCCACATTTTAGAATAATAATAATAAAGTCATCAAAACTCTGGAGGAACACAAATGGATCGAGGGGAATTATGTCGTGATAAAACATCCAAAATAAATCTAAATAATTTAGTATTTTAGCGTCTTCAAAGTAGACGGCCTTATCGCCTAGAATTTCCAGAAATGTATTCTTGGCGTTTTCTCGACCGATTTCTTGAGATGGTTTTTAAACCGTATTAAAGGCGTTCACAGCGACGCCGGACTCTTAACGGCTCTTCTCGGAACATTTCACTCAGAGTCGTCCGTTTAAAAAAAAAAAAAAAAAAAAAAAAAAAGATTTTCTAATGACAGAAATGAGCACGTCGGCACGATTGTATTTTTTGTGTGCAGCACGGATTTCACACATTTTACTCGCACACCTTCAGATCAAAAGGTTTTTAAAATCATGAGAAACGCTTCAGTCGAGTGTCCATAAACTTTTGACCGGTAGTGTATGATGATGAGAGATAACATTTTAATGATCTTTATTGTAACGTGGCCCGAAAGCGCAAATAACCGAGCGCTGTCTAATCCGTTTAAAGAAACCGATTTGTCATTTCTCAGCCATTCACATCCAGGGAAGAGAGAAAGCGGGTGATGCATAAAGCCATGTCTTCCGGGGACCTCGGCAAGAGTGACTCCCTTCGAAAGACTTCACACGGAGATGGAAGGTCCGAATCGGATCCTCTCTCTCTCTCTCTCTCTCTCTCTCTCTTTTATTAATTAATTAATACAACCAATTTAAACAGCTATTTTCAAGCATCGAAATGAATGTGTTGTTTTTTTTTGTGCTCAGGGTTCGGGGCAAGATGAAGTTTTGGGGAAAGACAAAGCAGGGAGAGAAGAAATCATCCAGAGACAGGCTGCTGTATTCCGGTGACTCTCTAGATGGGGATTGTCCTGATACTCCATTCCTCATGGTTGAAGGTGAGATGATGGTAAATGTTTTAAAAGAATATGTTTTCATGTAGGCCTATAGATTCCTGTGTTAAAGAATTTGTGTGTGTGTGTGTGTGCAGGGGAGTGCTCGTCCCCTCCTCACAGCCCTGACTCCAGCTCCCTGCCAGAGTTCAAGGAGAACAAGGAGCCCTCGCCCAAAATTAAGCGCCGCCGCAGCGTGAAGATCAGCAGCGTGACTCTAGAGCCCGCCCAGTGGCAGAACGACGCACTGCAGATCCTTACATGCACCAATGACTACAGGAGTATGAATGAGTTCCTCATGAAGAAGGTACTGCTACGAGTCAGCACTGGTCTACAGACTGTTCCCCGGATGAAAGAGACCTTAACGTCAATGTAGAAAATTACAGAATTAACCTAATGTTTCATGTAACCTAATGTTTCACAGATCGGCGATCTAGATACTGACGACAGTAAGAAAGACACGATGGTGGATGTTGTGTTTAAAAAAGCGCTGAAGGAATTCCGCATTAACATTTTCAACTCCTATTCTACCGCTTTGGCTGTGAGTAACTTGTTAAACCTCTCTCTGTTAAACCGTGCGGTGTTTACTTAAGAGCCGTCACATGCATGTTAGGCTGATGGGCGTGTCTAAAGTGTCCGTAGTGTATGAATGTGTGTGTGAGTGTGTATGTGATTGTGCCCTGTGATGGACTGGCACTCTGTCCAGGGTGTACCCCGCCTTGTGCCCGATGCTCCCTGGGATAGACTCCAGGTTCCCCCGTGACCCTGAAAAGGAGTAAGCGGTTGAAGATGGATGGATGGACTTTGAATGAATGAGTAGTCTCCGATTTTTGAGACCAGGGAAAATAGAAATCATTGTGTGCACGGTTTATTTCATAAAATTATTTTTTGCCCAGTCTTTCAAAGTCTGCTATTAATTCTCGAGTTTCCTTATCTAACTAACCAGTATACACTACCGGTCAAAAGTTTGTGGACACGCGACTGAAATGTCTCTCGTGATCTTAAAAACCTTTTGATCTGAAGGCGTGTGATTCAATGTTTTAAGTCGGTATAAAAATATAATCGTGCCGACGTGTTCGTTTCTTTCATTAGAAAACGAACATTTTGTTTACATTTATTATTTATTGTTGTTTAAACGGACGACTCGCAGTGTGAACTCCTCCTTTAATACTGTTTAAAAAGCATCTCGGGGAAATTCCTCAAGAAATCGGTCGAGAAAACGCCAAGAATACATTTCTGGAAATTCTAGGCGAAAAGGGCGTCTACATTGAAGACGCTAAAATACTAAATTATTTAGATTTATTTTGGATTTTTTTCATCACAACATAATTCCCATAGATCCACTTGTGTTACTCCAGAGTTTTGATGACTTTATTATTATTATTCTGAAACGTGAGGAAAACATAACATTTTCCTCACGTTTTTAGTGTAAATATTTTACGTGAGCGATGCCTGATCTCTTCATTGTTTTGGACAGATGGATGATGGGAAGAGTATCCGCTATAAAGACCTGCACGCACTGTTTGAGCAGATCCTGGAGAAGACCATGCGTCAGGAGCAGAGAGACTGGAGCGAATCGCCTGTTCGGGTTTGGGTGAACACCTTCAAAGTGTTCTTGGATGAGTTCATGACCGAGTACAAGCCACTGGACAGCAGCATGAACAAGGTAATCAGCCGACACTACTACAAAACTTGTTCACTTCTGACTGGTCAAATTCAAAATCTGAATTTTGTATCAGTATGTGCTGGCTGTGTCGCTGCACGTGGAATGGACTCTATGGGGTTGACTCTGACCGAATCACAGCACGTGGAATGGACTCTATGGGGTTGACTCTGACCGAATCACAGCACGTGGAATCGACTCTTATGGGGTTGACAGTTTTCAATGTCTGGAATTGGGGACTCTTTTTGGGATCAACTCCCGGGATCTAAAGCATATGCAGGAACATGTACTATATCAGAATATACACTGTAGCCAAAGGTTTGGACACCTGACCATAACACCCATATGTGGGCCTTTCCGAAACTGTTGACCTCAACATCCCAACATCAGGGCCTGGCCTCAGGTGAATGAACACACGTCCCCACAGCCACGCCTCAAAATCAAGTCTTCCCAGAAGACTGAAGGAGGATGTTGTAACAGCAAAGGGGGTCTAAGTCTGGAATGGGATGTTCAACAAGGGTTTGAGCAGTTGTCCACACGTCTGTCCGTATAGTGTACAGTATATTGTGTATATTAATGCATCAGTTGTCCCAGAAATGAAAATTCTGTCATCAATTTACATCACGCCGTTCCAAACCCATTAGACGTTCATCTCCGGAACACAAACAAAGACATTTTTAATGAAACCTGGGAGATTTCTGACTCCCTCCCTTTACACTCTAAGTAACCAAAACTTTCCAGCTCCAAAAAAGTACGCGAAAAAACTAAAATGAAGTTTTTATTCACAAAATACCTTCACTTCCATATAGATCTCGGACAGGCGTTCACGAGAGAACCGCGACGCAAACGTCTCCGTAGTTCAGCCAAAAATACAAGTTCTCGTTCACGAGAGAACCACAATGCCCACGTGTTTTATCCGCGCTCACGTCGATGCAACACAACACCTGTGCGTTGTGGTTCTCTCGTGAACGTGAACTTTCATTTTTGGGTGAACTGTCCCTTTAAGAATTTTAAATGATGTATAGCATATCTTATCAACAATAAATACTTTAACCTTCTTTAAACTAATTGATCCAAATAGCGTCGTATTATTATCCATGAATTGTGCCCTGTGATGGACTGGCACTCTGTCCAGGGTGTACCCCACCTTGTGCCCCATGCTCCCTGGGATAGACTCCAGGTTCCCTGTGACCCTGAAAAGGAGTAAGCGGTTGAAGATGGATGGATGGATGAATCTGTTTTTCTTTATTAGTTGTTGCAATCAACTGGTTATTTATAATTAAGTGCTATAACGAAAAGATTTTGAATTGATTCAATATTCCAGGTCATCAAGACAGATCGAAAGAAGAGGAGCAAAAAGGACACTGACATTGTGAGGATGATCACAGCCTGTACATTATTTGCTTCTCACTAAATGATTAGTTTTTATGTTTTGTTTTCTTTCTTTTTTTTTTTTTTTTGCTCACCTCTTATTTCTTTCTTAAAAAACAAACAAACAGGTAGAGGAGCACAATGGCCACATCTTCAAGTCCACTCAGTACAGCATCCCTACCTACTGCGAGTTCTGCTCCTCCCTCATCTGGATGATGGACAGAGCATGTGTCTGCAAACGTGAGTTTGTGTCCTCTGCCTGTTTGAGACTCCTCATTAAAATTGCCAAACTCATGTCTTCGGTAAGGCCTTTCTGTCCTTTTTCTGAGTAGTCTGGCTACTCAGATGTGTGTTAGTCCAGTGGTTCCCAAACTTTTCCAGGGCGAGGCTCCACGAATGGCATTAACATTTGACCGAGGCCGGCCTTTTGCAAGATGTCTTTAAAACACATTAAAAGTACAGACTTCTGAATATATCCCCCTTTTTATTAATAATTACATCTTACATCTTTACATTAGAAATTGTGTGTGTGTGTGTGTTTGTGTGTGTGTGTGGTTGTCTGAGAGTGAGTATTTTTTTTCACACAAAATTGTTGAGGCCCCCCTGGCGCCCCCTGGCGGCCCCCACTTTGAAAACCACTGTGTTTTAACGCTGGCTTCAGCTTAAGAGCTGCTTTCTACACTGTGACCTTTCTGTGAGACTCGATTTTCGGTGAAATACGAGCCTCATTAATACGTGTGTTTCGTGTGTAGTGTGCCGATACGCTTGCCACAGAAAGTGCTGTCTGAAGACGATCAGCAAGTGCAGCAAGAAGGTAAGGAATATTCACATGTGCCTGTGAATTGTGATTTGTGACTTGGAGTGTCTCAGACATGGTTTTGTCACACACTCCACCCTGAAACACATTACATGCGTATAAAATAAAGTACCAAATTATTCGAAGAGGGCAATAGCTGCACGATACGGTTGCACCAAGTTTATGACCGAGACTCGGCTCAGGAGGTAAAGATCTACAGGATGATGACAAGTGTGTAGTGACTACGTTTGTACTGACGTTTGTGATGACTACGTTTAGTAGTTCCTGTTCATCACGGCACAAGGTCCCTTTCCAGAACCTTCACACTAACTGTTCCTCAGTGGTGGAATGAACTTCCAACCTCAATCAGGACTGCAGACTCACTCACCATCTTCAAGAAACAGCTAAATACCCACCTCTTCCTTCAACACCTAACCAACTCATAAAAAAAAGGCACTTACACCTCTACTCTGCTTCTTCTAGAACTCAATTAATAGATCTTGTATAGTAGCACTACTTGTATTGTTCTCTGCTTGATATCACTTTGCTTGTATCTCTCATTTGTAAGTCGCTTTGGATAAAAGCGTCTGCTAAGTGAATAAATGTAAGTGTGATGACGTGGTGATTGGCGGTATTAGCTTAAAAGTTGAAGCTTTGGAAGCTGATCTGTACAGATGGGGAGGCCAGGAAGCTGATATCGGTCTAAAGGGCTAAAGCGGCTCTGCATCGTTCTGTTTAGGTAGAGACCACTATCAGGAGGTAGTCGAACAGCATTGTGGGTAATGTAGAAAACCATTCGCCAAAGTGAAAATAGACCAGCATGTCATTACAAAATGGAGGTCGACTGAACGATCGGTTTTGCCGATTAATCCACATCGTAACTGATTGCTGGAACTATGGGTTATCCGCAAAAATCCGCACCAATAGTTTTCCCCGGTTGCGTCTGTCGCGGGAGTGACAGTGAAGGGTCCTATGTCATTATGCAGCACGAGAGCGGCCTCTAGAGGCCAAATAAAATCCATCACTGGCCAATTATGTTGTGGTGTTTGAAGTTTTTTTTTTTTTTTTTTTTTTCCCATTTTGGATGTCTGTTTTTATTTTGTTATTTGGAGAGTTAGTTTTTGGTTCCGTTTGGATGTATGTTTTATTTATTTAATATTTATAAATGAATGCCTTTATTGTCATTATACACGTACAATGAAATTAGGAGCCACTCCCTTTTTTTCTGTGCTCAACATGTTCATATAAGAAATAAAAGGAAATAATATAAGAAGGAATAATAGTAAGAAAAGGGTAGGATAGAATAAAAATATCTATATATCAGCGCGAAATGGTGTAGAATATATTAAAAATAAATAATGCCCATGCAGGGACTCACAGTTTGAGACCACGGAGACACTGTGTACCTGTAGAGAATCAGTGCATGTGTGTGTGTTCAGAGTGGTTATGACTTTTGGGAAAAAAACTGTTCTTGAATCAGTTTGTCCTTGATCTGATGCATCTGTAACGTCTCCCTGAGGGCAGCAGATTGAACAGTTCAGAGCCAGGGTGAGAGCGGTCCTTAATGTTGGTTTTTCCTCTGCTGAGGCAACGGGAGGTGTAAATATCCATGAGGGAGGGGAGAGGGCAGCCAATGATCTTCTGTGCTGCTCTTATTACTCTCTGAAGCCTCTCCCTGTCTGCTACGGTGCAGCTTCCATACCATACCGTGATGCAGTAGGTCAGCAGGCTTTCAACGGACGAGCGATAGAAATAGTTCATATATTAATATTTATATGTATTTCATTTAAAAAAGTACAGTACATTTTCATGGTACAGTCGGTACCATTATAAAGCTCAGCAATATTTTACTTTTCGTTCAGTATCAGTTTTTTAAAACGATTGGTTATCCACTATCGGCCGACCACTGATTTCTGACTGAATTTAAATCAGTTATTGGACTGGATGAGGGCTTCTTTAAGACCTTAGTAACCTTTCAAACGAAGAGGAGGTGTTACTGTTTTTTTTATTTGTTTGTTTGTTTGTTTCTTCCCTTTTTTACGCCGTTCATGATGTTTATAATGTTTTAGACCTATAATAATACAATCATATTTGAAACATTATGCAATTTAGGTTTAATTGTGTTTTTAGACATATAACAGTCACATAATCTTAAACGCGCTTTGGAATAATTGTGATTTATTGAAAATATTGCTAGAACAGATGTTTTTCTCTTCTGGCCCAGAAATAAGCTCCGCCCAAAATGCTCAGCTCTGCACCTTTTCCTTAAAAGTGTTAAAAGGGACCTTGGAAGCAAACACACACCGAGGATGGGGAGGAGAAAAGGGAAGCTTGTGAATGCTTTAGTATCGGTTGATTAATCAGTTATCGGTAAAATCCACTATCGATCGACATCTAATACAAAAATAAATCTCACATGGTTGTTCCTTTAAAAAGATTATGCAGGTTGTTCAGGGTGGATTTTTCTGTACTGTCTGTTTTAATTGTTGAATTGTGTGTGTGTGTGTGTGTGTGTGTGTGTGTGTGTGTGTGTGTGTGTATTTACGGTGTAGTTTGATCCTGAGCTGTCATCAAGGCAGTTTGGTGTGGACGTCTCCCGTTTGACCCACGACGACCGCTCGGTACCTCTGGTGGTCGAGAAACTCATTAACTATATCGAGATGCACGGCCTCTACACAGAAGGCATCTACAGGAAATCTGGCTCCACCAATAAAATCAAGGAATTGAAACAGGGTCTGGACACAGGTAGGGTACTTAAACAAGAGAACCAGTCCTCACTGTCATTTCTAATAACTAACCTGGTCTGGTTTATCTGTTCATCGTTGTCGTACAGATGTGAGCAGTACAAACTTGGACGACTACAACATCCATGTCATCGCCAGCGTTTTCAAGCAGTGGCTGCGCGATTTGCCCAATCCTCTTATGACCTTTGAACTGTATGAGGAATTCCTAAGAGCCATGGGTGAGGGATTAGTCGAGCTTAGCATTGTTAAGGTTAAATTAAATGATGTATTATTAAAACAAGATGAATTATACTGCAGAAGGGAAATAATAATGATTCCATTTCAATAATACCAGGTCTGCATGAGGACTAGAATGCCTTGGAACCCAGTAGAAAAAATGGGATTTTACGGGGTTTTCAATTCTGACTGTTAAGTTTATCCAAAAAGAAAAATTTGGCAAACTGGTAAAAAAGAGAAATAATCTCACCAGCAGGTGGCGCAGTGTTTCTGAGCAGTGTTTCTGTGGGTTATTTTAAATACACACAGTTTGAGTGGGCAACAGAAGAATGAACGTTTGTACCTTTTTGCTCAGGCCTTCAAGACAGAAAAGAGGTGGTACGAGGGGTGTACTCTGTGATCGATCAGCTCAGCAGAACTCACCTGAACACTCTGGAAAGGCTCATCTTCCACTTGGTCAGGTGAGAGACTGCTTAATCCTGTTCTGGTGGAAATTCATATCATCGTCAGGGCAGTTGACGAATATCTGTTGCACGAACGTGTACAGTTTATGAAAATCCATGTACGAACATGTTTATTCTGTTTTTTTTTTTCTTTCAATCAACAAACAGGATTGCTCTGCAAGAAGAGACCAACCGGATGTCCGCCAACGCACTGGCCATCGTCTTTGCCCCTTGTATCTTGCGGTGCCCCGACACCATCGACCCCCTGCAGAGTGTTCAGGACATCAGTAAAACCACAGCGTACGTTACGACGTCCTATTGGCTTTCGTTAGCACTAGCTGATTTGCTTGCTCTCACTGTTTCACTACTCATTTTTCCCATCTACATTTTTCTGAATGAACTGTTAATGTGTACGGTTAAACTCTGATCTACTTTTCAGACATTTTGCTTGTGTTATTATTGACGTCTGTCTCGGTGAAACATACTCTGAATGTCGTTAGTGTGTGCGTGTGTGTGTGTGTGTGTTGTACAGATGTGTAGAACTGATCATTTGTGAGCAGATGAACAAGTACAGAGCCCGGTTAAAGGACATCAGCACATTGGAGTTCGCCGAGAGTAAAGCGAAGAGCCGCCTGACGTTCATTCGCAGGTCCATGGTGAGTTAAAGAGATGCACGGCACAGATGGCATCATGTCACCCAACCCTCCTAACACACTGAATTTGATCTGTCGTATCCCTCTAACCCCTTTCTCTCATATACCCTCTGCTCTCGAATCCAGAAGCCTGTAGTAATCGCAGTTAGGTTTGTGAGCATAACCCGCAGTGCAGCAGCGGTACGTACTCACTCTGTGTGCCTCACTCTAGCCATTCTGTAGCACTCCTCATTGGTCAAGTCCCAGCACTGTGTGGTCTCTGTCACCATCACCACACCATTCCAGTGTATCCGTGTCCGATTCGGTCAGATCACTTCCACTGTCACTTTATACACGGTCACATAGCGGCAATGTATTCGCTTTCAAGGTCCCTAGGCGTGTTTCATCTGATTGTTCTGTGTCCTGTTGAGTACCTCATTAACTTTTATTTTATTAGCTAATGTTTCACACTGTTCTTTTTCTTTTTGTTTTAAATTTGAACAACATGCAGTCCACAGCAGCAAGAAAGGTAACCTATGATGTGTGCATCTTTGTGTGCTGTAGTAGCTAGTGCTTTTAGTGGAACGTCGTTTTTTTTTTATGGAAAAGTTCAGCAAAAAAAAATTTAAATAAAGAAAATTACACACTAAGTAATGTTATGTTTTTTATATATATATATATATATATACACACAGCTCAGGGAAAAAAATTAAGAGACCACTTCAAAATTATTTTCTCTGGTTTTTAATATTTATAGGAATGTGTTTGGGTAAAATAAGCTTTTTATTTTATTCTATAAACTATTGAAAACATTTCTCCCAAATTCCAAATAAAAATATTGTCATTTAGCACATTTATTTGCAGAATGAATGAACATATATATATATAAGATGCAGTGTTGTCAGACCTCGAATAATTGCAAAGAAAATAATCCATCCATCTTATTTAGCGCTTATCCTTTTACAGGGTCACGGGGGAACCTGGAGTCTATCCCAGGGAGCATCGGGCACAAGGCGGAGTACACCCTGGACAGAGTGCCAGTCCATCGCAGGGCACAATCACATACCTATT
>JAFFST010049589.1:129968-134968 GCA_022414735.1 Noturus placidus
GGGAATCGAACCACCAACCCTACGATTAGTGGACACCCCGCTCTACCACCTGATCCACAGCCGCTTATTTCTCAGGATGATAATGCATCTTGCCACAGTGCAAAAAGTTTTGAAACTTGACATGGCCAGCAAACAGTCTGGATCTCAATCAGATGGAAAATATATGGTGGAAAGAATTATTTTTTTTTAACTGGTCCATGACAAGAATCCCTCCAACCGCTATGTGAGAAAGTTGGACCAGCGAAGTCCATGACTCAAAGAATTCAGGCTGTCATAAAAGCTCAAAGAGGAGCAACAAAGTTAATAAAAGCATCGTTTTTATCCTCAACATGCCATTAATTAATGGAGGTTGTATAAGATGACTGACAGGATGCACATTTAAACACTGTTTTCCAAACCTCAGGGACGTAATCAACTTTAGGCCTCAGCTTAACCCTTTGTTATTTATTTATTTATTTATTTATTTGGAAATGATGCTCTACATATCTTCTATAAAGAGAAAAATCACCTATTGGACCTTTTTAAATGATTATTATTGTGATTGATCTTATAAAAGGGATTAAAGTGATTCTGGTTTATATTGTAATGTAAACACTGATCAGCCATTAAAATCACCTGGCAGTTGAACAAATAACATTACACTGGCAGCTGGGGTGGGGCAGATTTATTAGTCTGGAAGCAGGAAAAAATGGCCAAGCATAAGGAGCGGATTGATTTTGACAAGTGCCAAATTGTTATGGATGGACCACTGGTCCAGAGTTCTTGTGTGGTGTTCCTGGTGTGCAGGGGTTAATTACCAAAAGTGGTCCAAGGAAGGACAACCGGGGAACCAGCGACAGGATCATGGGAACCCGAAGGCTAGCCCAATGGGTCAGATCCCACAGAAGCGCTACTGTAGCACAAATTGCTAAAAAGGTTAATGCTGCATATGATAGGTGTCCATACCCACAGTGCATTGCAGCTTGATGTGTATGGGGCTACGTATCTGCAGACTCATGGAGGTGAAAGCAGGTCGCCTGGTCTGATTAATCATGATTTCTTTTACATTATGTGTGTGTGTGTGTGTGTGTGTGTGTTGTTTACCTGAGGAAGAGATGGCACCTGGATGCACTATGGGAAAAAGGCAATCCGGCGGAGGCCATGTGATGCTCTGGACAACGTTCTACTGGGAAACTTTGGGTCCTGGCATTCATGTGGAATTTTACTGACACGTATCACCTACCTAAACCTTATTGTACACCCCTACATGGCAACATAATTCCCCAGTTCAGTTCGACTCGGGGTTTATTTGTACAGCGTGTTTAACAGCGGACATTGTCCCAAAACAGCTTTACAGAAATATATAACTTCAGGGTCGAGATTTTACATGTAGGAATTTATCCTTAACGAGCAGCCAGAAGGTGGCGGTGGTGAGGAAAACCTCCCTGAGACGATAGGAGGAAGAAACCTGGAGAGGAACCAGACTCAAAAGGGAACTCATCCTCATCAGGTTGACACCGGAGAGTGTGATTTATAAATACATAAGTAAATACACCCCTTCTGTAAATGTGCTAATAATAAATGTTCAAATAGGGCAGTTCATTACAGTTTTTACATGAAGTCTGTTTTGTTGAACTTCTCCACTGGTCACTGACCGAGACTGCAGTGCAGGACTCTTGTGATAATTGTAGTCCTAAAGCTGTAATCCTAGCCATCATTGAGGTCCAAAGTGGTACCATCCTCTGGAATCTCAATGATCTTTAGGCTGCATCATGTGACTTCCAAGTGATGAGAACTCCAACCAGAAGTAGGGCATCAGGATGAATCATGCGAAGCCTATAATTTCACTGTGCTGTCATGTATACGTGATCAATAAAGACTCGTTAGTCATTATCAGGCAGATCCGCAGAGCAAAAGGAGTCACGATCACTGGTATCTCAGGATTATCATGTGTAGCTCAACAGAAAGAGAGAGGGAGGGATTATTAGGTATGCTTATTGCACTGTAATACTTAAGGACGATGTACTTTGCGTGAGTGCAAGCGGGGACTCGGGTAAGCCTAGCTATGACTGCGTAGTTTAAAGTAAGAGCCAGAATTGAACACAGACATGAGGGCTCTCTAGGACTTAAGGCAACCAGCCACTCCACCGTCGACAAACCAGAGTGAACGTGCGAAAGCAGGCGGGCGACCACATCCAAACATCCCAGTTCACCACAACACTCTATGAAAGAAATATTCACAAAAAGCTCGACTAAACAAATGTTTTCATCCTGGACTGTGTCTGAGTCCCGAACACTAATTGGAAGTCTGTTCCATAACTGTGGGGCTCTATAAGACAAAGCTCCTCCCCCTGCTGTAGCCTTCGCTATTCAAGGTACCAACAAATAGCCTGCACCTTTCGATCTCAGTCAGCGTGGCGGATCATAGAAGACCAAAAGGTCGCTCAGGTACTGTGGCATGAGCCCGTTCAGCGCTTTAGAAGTCAGTAGTAGTATTTTATAATCAATGCAAAATTTGGCTCCGAGCCAGTGCAGTGCGGATAAGATCATGTGATGTGGTCGTAACTTCTGGTTCTAGTACGGACTCTTGCAGCTGCGTTCTGGACTACCTGGAGCTTGTTTATGATCCTACTGGAACATCCAGACAGTACGGCATTACACTAATCCAACCTAGACGTGATGAAAGCATGAGCTATGTTTTTCTGCATCATGTAGTGACGGTATATTTCTTATCTTAGCAACATTTCTGAGATGAAGGAAGGCTATCTTAGTAACGTTATCTACAGGAGCGTCAAATGATGAAAGGCTGGAGTCAATAATCACACAGAGGGCTTTAATGCTGCACGTGATGACACAGAAAGACCATCCAGAGTAACCATGTGATCAGGAAGCTTACTTCTCGCTACACGTTGTCCTAGTATACGTATTTCTGTCTCAAAGAATTAAGTAAGAGGAAGTTAACCGCCTCATGTCGGTGGTGTCTTTCAGCAGGATAATGCACTCTGAGACACTGTAAAAAAAAAAAAAATGATTCAGGAACGGTTTGATGAACATGACAAAGAGTTCAAGGTGTTGCCTCGGCCTCCAGATCTCGATCCGATCGAGCATCTCTGGGACGTCCTGGACAAACAAGTCTGACCCATGCAGGAGGCCCCAGCTCAACACGTAAAGGATCTGCTGGTGCCAGATACACCATCACACCTTCAGAGGTCCTGTGGAGTCCATGATGAGACCGGTCAGAGCTGTTATGGAGACACAAAGGGGACCTAAGCAGTATTACAGTATGCAGGTGGGTTTTAATGTTGTGGCTGATCAGTGTATATCTCTCAATGCTATCTACCATAGCTGGGAGAAACCAAAATGACACTTATTGTTTGACTAGCAGCATTTCAGGGGATGTTTAATGTGACAGGGGACATCCTGACGCAGGTGTAGGAGGGGAAAGCGTGAGGTGACGAGGTTGTGTGTGTCACGCCCTAGTCAGACCTGAGAGACCGGACATGACAGCCACGTCGTCGTGGGACTCCTTCACCACAGTTCTGCAGCGCGCATGCGCACCGCGTCGCCAAGGGAATCGCGAAGGCGGGTACGCGACACGATCGGGTCGCGCGCACGCACCTGTTCGTACCTGAAGAGGATATTACAAAAGAAACATAACAAACATGTCAGGCTTCGACAGCAATCCTTTCGCGTATCCTGTCGAGGTGAATCCTTTCCAGGTAAAGCGCCGCAACGTGTTTTTGTCTTCTTTTAAAAAAATGGCTGTAATGTTATTTACGGAGGTGAAACTGTTCCCGAGTCAAACCTGTTTGGTTGGTTGGGGCCTGACGTGATTGACAGCCAATCAAATCCGAGTATGCTGGATTTCACCCAATGGCGCGCTGGGGGCGTATCCAGGAAGTGTTTCTGTTGTTAAAAATAATAAATAAATTGAACTAAGCGTTTAATTACCCCGCGGGTCACGTGTGTGGCTTGCTTGTCGACTGTGGGTCCGTGTACAGCGCTTTAGTGTGTGGAGTGCATACAGTCTGTGCTTTATTTCCCATGCAGGCACTGCTCCACAGCACAATGAAATATGCAGGATGCAGCTCAGGTGTTTGGGCCACATTGGGATCAACGACCCAAAGCCTGCTCGTGCATGTTCTGTGGGTTTAAACTCTCTACTGTATTGTAATGTCAAATGTTTGGGTTCTGTGTCTGATAGGATCCCTCAGTGACCCAGGTGACTAGTACAGGGAAAGATGGTGTAGAGGAATTCAACCCTTTCTCAGCCAGGAACCAGGTGAGACTGACTGAATTCACACACACACACACACACACACACACACACACACACACACACTGAACATCTAAATGCACAACTTCTTACTGGAGCTGCTCAGTACATCATGATGAAACTGGCCCTGTGTATAGTCCTACAGTATGGCACTTAGTTCTCTAACCAACCAATAAATGCTTGTGGTGACCATAATGACCAATCACATCTGTTCTAGATCTGATGATTTGAGATCATTATCATCCAATGTTTAAAAACTATTAATTATTTAACTATTAAACAATAATAATTTTAAACAGGCGGAGATACTGTCCACTATACTGTCCACTGGGGCGGCTGTGTCTCAGTGGGTAGAGCGGGTTGTCCACTAATCCACTAATCGTAGGGTTGGAGGTTCGAATCCCGGCCCGGGTGATCCCATGCCGAAGTGTCCTTGGGCAAGACACTGAACCCTAAGTTGCCCCCGATGGCAAGCTAGCACCTTGCATGCAGCTCTGCTCCCATTGGTGTGTGAGTGCGTCTCATTTGTAAGTCGCTTTGGATTAAAGCGTCTGCTAAATGAATAAATGTAAAGTCAATAAGTTTGAGAAGCTTCAGAGAAGCAGTTCACACACTGTGTGTTGTGTCATGGAGAAACGGATGGCTGAAGGTGTGTTCGAGTAAATAAAAGAACTGACGTTGGCTAAAAAGCCTTAGGACCTGAGACGCACGCCCTGGCCTTTATACAGGAGGAGTGAAAACCAGG
>JAFFST010049589.1:139968-149181 GCA_022414735.1 Noturus placidus
TATATTTCTGTAAAGCTGCTTTGAGACAGTGTTCCTTGTTAACACGCTATACGAATACAATTGAATTGAATTTGGCAAGAACAAGTTGGAGAGAAAAATGGATGAAAAATATATTTTAAAAAAGGCCAGTAGTTGTTTAGGTTGAAATTGTAAATAATTGTGTGTTTATTGTTTACAGTCATTTTTTGCCTATTCTACGGAAAGCTGCAAAAAATTCCTGACTTAATAAAATTTCCCACTTGATTCTCGGTGCTGTGTAGATCACTGTGTGACGCTCTTCTTGAACCTGCTGGCGTGTTTGACCTACTTCGTCGTAAATAATAATGAGGGCAGTATCGACTTCGGCCTCTCCATCCTCTGGTTTATTCTCTTCAGCCCCGTTGCTTTCGTGTGCTGGTACCGGCCTGTTTATAAAGCCTTCAGGTTGGTCTGCAACATTAAATCTCACTATGAACAGGTCAACATTACAATTTGTTCATTTCAATCTAAATGTAATCATTGGCAAATTGCTGTGGTGTAAGGGGAATATTGATCTTGATAATACATTGATAATAAATGTGTTTTGTTCCTAAATGAACTGAATAAAAGGGCGGCTGTGGCTCAGTTGGTAGAGCGGGTTGTCCACTAATCCACTAATCGTAGGGTTGGCGGTTCGAATCCCGGCCCGGGTGATCCCATGCCGAAGTGTCCTTGGGCAAGACACTGAACCCTAAGTTGCCCCCGATGGCAAGCTAGCACCTTGCATGGAAGCTCTGCTCCCATTGGTGTGTGAGTGTGTCTCATTTGTAAGTCGCTTTGGATAAAAGCGTCTGCTAAATGAATAAATGTAAATGTAACGATTTTTATCATCATCCAGCACTAGTTTCACCAAAGGGTTTTATATATATATATATATATATATAATATACCGTATTTTCCGCACTATAAGGCGCAGTCTTAATTACGGGGTCTATTTCTGTACTTGACCAATACTTGAGGCGCACCGTGTTATAAGGCGCATACGGTTGTTACTCCAACCAAAGACGCTCAACATTTTTACAGATATTGGAACTCAGTCCACACATAAGGCGCGCGGTATTATTACTCGCACGGACGATTTTTGAGACAATTTAAGGCTTTTAGGTGCGCCTTATAGTGCGGAAAATACGGTGTGTGTGTGTGTGTGTGTGTATATATATATATATATATAATATATATATATTAGTATTTCAGTTTGTATTTTCAGTATATCCAATGCAGCAGAACTGAAGGAGTGTAATCTTGTTTTCCTCACAGGTCCGACAGCTCCTTCAATTTCTTCTTTTTCTTCTTCATCTTCGCTTTCCAAGTGGTGGTGTACGTCATTCAGTGTGTTGGCATCCCCAAGTGGGGAAACAGGTGAGTGACGTGTGCATGTGAGAGAGTGAGAGAGAGAGCGTGTGTGAGCTCGAGTGTGAGTGTGTGTGTGAGTGTGTGCGTTAGCTGTCCTACATGTTGTCCTCGTGGCTTCTGTCACGTTCGGTCTGTAATTCTCTGAATAATTTGCCTCTTCTCTCAGTAAGCTTGTGCTTCTCTGGAAAAAATAACCATTCTTAACCATTATGTCCTATTTGAGTGTGTTTTATTTATTGATTATTATGTACTGATTAGCAGGGTCTCGTTATCTATCCTCACATTTTAGTCTTTTTTCAGGACTTTCACTGCCACTGGTGCGGTGGTAACATATCAAATCCAAAATAAATTCCAGTTAGAAAAGAAACACAAAAAGAAAAGCGCATATTTTTTTTCTATCTTTATTCCATAACAAGAAAAACATTACTTCTTCAGCCACTTTTGATTACAATGACATGTTGCTCATTGATGTGGCACTGTGTGTGTGTTAGTTCACGACATTTTGCACCTCGGATTAATTAGAACCATTAGAAACGGCAGCTCGGCAGGATCGTGGTATGATAATTGTGATCTAATTGAGATCCTTCCTGAATCCTAGTGGTTGGATCTTGGCCCTCTCCGTGATCAAAGGCAATCTCGCGGCCTCTGTGTTCATGTTGGTCGTGGCCGGATTCTTCACAGTCAACGCAGTGCTCGCAGTCATCTTACTCAAAATGGTGAGTCATGTGAAAGTCCGTCACGGTGTAGACCGTGTTCATATCCAGGTGTGGCGTTCTGGAGTGAGGTGCTAGCTCAGTGGTTCTAGTTCAGAAGCTCAAGATCCCGATCCGTCAACTGCTCTAATTTGAGTATGCAAAAAGACCTTCATTTTGGGCAAATAAAGTACAGTTAAGTGACAGTTCGTGTCCCTCATTGTTTTAGGATGGGGAAAAAAGGAAAATATATCTATTTAATCATCAAAAGATGCATGTTATCTTAAAATACAAGACCGAAGCAACAAAAAAATAGTTTGAAACGACCCAAACATAGCATTTTAAATCCACCTTCTCAGCCTTCAGACCGGATTTAAAGATTTAAAGAACGCTAAAACTGTTCATTATTTAGTTTTGTTTTATCCCACTAATTAATACACTATATAGCCATAAGTTTGTGGACACCTGAATATTTTGTGTGTGTATAACATTATATAAATATATATATAAAGAATATATATAATAAAGAATACATGAGCTGTAACTTCTGTTGTATTTCCCCTGACAGGTCCACGGCATGTACCGGAGAACAGGTGCGAGTTTCCAGAAGGCGCAGCAGGAGATGTCTGAGGGCGTCATCACCAGCAGAACGTTCCAGACCGCTTCGGCCACCGCCGCTTCCTCGGCTGCTCGCGGGGCCTTTCAGTAACGCAGTGCATTCTGAACTGTCCATCCATCACTCACCCACAAAACATCACCCCTCCTGTGTATGTTTTTAGGACACTCGTCAGATTCGGCTCCTGAAGGAACACACTGATTCACTTCCTGAAGGAATGTTCTGTAGGGATACAGTAGAGGTCAGTAGTGAGCAAAACCTGTATCAGACCTTTTTCTTTTCTTCTCTCTTTTTTTTTTTTAATTAACGCTTAATTTAAATTCAGTTTTTAGTTAGCGCAGATGAACAATTCCTGATTTTCTTGGTTATCCATTTTAAATGATTTAAAGCTTTTTTAAAATTTTTTTTTTAAACCCCCTCTACCAGTGATACCAATTAGTCGTGGGCAATATGACGAAAATGTCCTACCATGATTCGCCCAGACATTTAGAGATATAGAGTTTTGCTAACAGAAGACTAGCCAAACAGTAATGTAGCGCTTTTAAAAGGATGCTTTACTTAATGTCTACAAAAATTGTATCGATTCGTCATTTTTATATCGAAAATGAAAATAACCCCAAACAAATGCAAACTATTTAACATACTGAACATGAGATTAGTTTACAGTTTTAAAGATTACTTACAAGATACATCAGATAAGCTGCTTGCCTCGCCCTTGTACCATTTTATGGCATTTAGGCAGAGTGACTTAGTAGTCTCTATCAAAACTCATCCTCATGACACTAGATCAGACCCTGTGTGAAGAGTTTATAGAAAAAAAAGACCTGTAAAAATTCCCACCCACCAGCCATCTCTCCTCCATCACAGAACAGCTGTCTGCCCTCTTCTACATACATGAGCTGACCGATACGTACAGCTTGCTAGTGTCGCTGTGATTGACAGAGGAGTGTATGCCTTCCCGTCGACCCGGAAAGCACTGCTATTTTTGCTGTCTAGACTCTCGTCTATGTCTGGCTGTGGCATTGCTAGGATTCAAACTCGTGATCTCGCTTTTCTCTGACGCCATTTCGGGGGACCCTGATTATCTGGCAATGGTTCTGTATAAAATTGTTAGACGCCATACAGAGAACTAATCCTGTCCGAATACATTTACATTACAGCATTTGGCAGACGCCCTTACCCACAGCGACTTAGATTTATCTCATTTATACATCTTAGCAGTCGAGGGTTAAGGGCGTCGCTCAAGGGCCTGACATTGGCAGCTTGGTGGTGCTGGGATTTGATCTCATGACCAGCAGAAGTCCAGTGTCTTAACCACCCCTAGGACTTACAGTAAATTTCGATGGATTTATTCAAGTAAATAAAAATGCCTTGTAAATGCAATGGCGGAAAAAAAAACCCCCGAACAAAACGTGCGCACCTTTTACAGAAATCTTTACGTTCATTCGTTTTTAAAATCTGTGGCTGCTACATTGTGCATGTACGTGCTGAAATACATGCATGGGAACAGGGTGTATGTGTGGTGAAGGTATATAATGATCAAACAGGGCAGGATGTGCAGGTAAAGCTACTTCTATGCAATACAAACAGACATGCTTCTTTTTCTCATGCATCAGTGGAGACACTGACTGTGTTACTATACAGTTCGCTGAAAACTCTGACGGATGCTGGAGAGACCGTTCATTTGGTACGGCGTGAATTTAGATCTCATTAATGCGGGATTTCGCTTTTCCATGTTTCGCTACATTTTTACCCGTGTTTTGTCGACATGTTTTAGACGTTCTGATCTTGAGTGTCTTTTTTTTTTTCAGTGTTCTTGAATTATTATTATTATTATTATTATTATTATTATTATTATCGAACAAAGTCATATAGTCTGTGCTTTTATATTAATGCTTCTGACGTGGAATGGGATATTTTTTGTACAGATATTATTTAAGCTATTTGAAATCCTCATAGTTTTTCTGATCATGTGGATGTGGAGTTTATTGTGTAGTGAAATATTTTATCATCACTTTAATTGGGTGTGAAATAAAAGTGGTTTATATTTTATGATGCTCGTATTATGATGTCATAACTCATACTTTGATGAGGGTATATGTGTGTGTGTGTGTGTGTATGTATATAATTATATATATATATATGTGTGTGTGTGTATGTGTGTGTGTATATATATATATATATATATATATATACTACACACACACATATATAGTGTGTGTGTGTACGTGTGTATATATGTGCATATATATATATATATATCAGTATATATAGAATGTGTATGTATATCAGTGTGTGATGTTGCGTCTGACCAGCAGGGGGCAGTGTTGCTCTTAGAATATTTCCAGATTTCCAGAACAATAACCACTTAAAAATCTGTAAAACAAGCACATTGTCCATTTATTCTGAAGGATTTCTGCTTCCACTGATTCAGATATCAGTCGTGTTTGCAAAAAAGATGGCCTTAAGACAAACAGTGGCTGTGTTCCAGAGTTTAATCTGGATTAAAGAGGTGAAGTGGCGAGTTAAGGTTCCTTCATGGGTGCCTGAAATGTTAAAACAGTAACATTCAATTAACATTCTGGACTTTGACATCATGGAAATGTATTCAGTGTCAGGTTTTTTTGTATACTGGCTACTTTATCATTCATTCAAATATCCGTTCAGCCATACTACAGGTATGTAGCATTATCATGATTTTGACCATTACGTGGTTGTTCGTGCCAGATGGGCTGGTTTGAGTATTTCAGAAACTGCTGCTCTCCTGGGATTTTCACAGATAAGTCTCCAGAGTTTGCAGAAAATGGTGGGGGAAGAAAAAAAAAACATCTAGGGAGAGTCAAATTTACGATGAGACGGATGAGAGAAGAATGGTCAGACTGGTTCAAGTCAGCAGGAAGGCTACAGTAACTTAAATACTCCCCTGGTGAGAAGTAAAGCATCTCCGAACGCATAACTCATCAAAACGTGAGGTCCACAGTCGAAGACCACATCGGGTCGCACTCCTGGCAGCCAAGAACAGGAATCTGAGGCTCACTGAAACAGGACAGATGAAGATTGGGAAAAGACCCGATGCTGTGAACTGTCCAGTTCTAACGTGCTGGCCTTGGAGAGCGTTCCCCATACATTTGATATCGTACCATACATATGGGCGGCTGTGGCTCAGTCGGTAGAGCGGGTTGTCCACTAATCCACTAATCGTAGGGTTGGTGGTTGGAATCCCGGCCCGGGTGATCCCATGCCGAAGTGTCCTTGGGCAAGACACTGAACCCTAAGTTGCCCCCGATGGCAAGCTAGCACCTTGCATGCAGCTCTGCTACCATTGGTGTGTGAGTGTGTCTCATTTGTAAGTCTCTTTGGATAAAAGCGTCTGCTAAATGAATAAATGTAATGTAAATGTAATGATATAATATGATGCATCATGTGATACTTCATGCAGCGCTACTATTCAAAAACCGATTAATGTTGTACAGTCCACACATTATGCTCACTCTCTCCGAGACCTCCGATATCTATCCTCTATTCCCGAAAAGGATTTGATCTCGTCTCTCTGTGCAAAGCCCCAGACATGAGCTCACCTGAGAGAAACACAAAGCTGACAGCTCCTCCTCCATGAAAGATGTAGCCATTAGTGTCTTCCTTTCAGGCGTTTCCCAGCCATTCAAGCCTCTTATGATTTATTCACTTGTTTATTTTTGAAATAAGCGCAAGAAAGAGAGGCTTTATACATGATTTATGGTCAGCCTGCTTTGGAAACTATCATGTCAGATAGCCAAGGATATCAAACTGCCAAACCAGGATTTCTTTATATTAATATGTGCAGGAAGGAAATACTGCGTGAAAAGTTATTAAAGAAAACAAGACCGTTCAGAGTAAACGGCTTGGGAAGCTTGATATTTAAATGGTGCACTTATATAGCGCTTTTATCCAAAGCGCTTTACACTGGTTCTCATTCACCCATTCACACACACACTCACACCAATGGGAGCAGAGCTGCATGCAAGGCGCTAACTTGCCATCGGGGGCAACTTAGGGTTCAGTGTCTTGCCCAAGGACACTTCGGTATGTGGAGTCACGTGGGCTGGGATTCGAACCACCAACCCTACGATTAGTGGACATCCCGCTCTACCACCTGATCCACAACCGCCCTTATATTTAATCTTGGTTTTACTCTTTAATAATTTCATGTATTAATATACCACAGCACTGTTACATTTCTGAATCTCATTAGTCAGAAGGTGTGGATTAGTTTAATATAACTGCAGCTGTGACCGTGTATTGCTGGCTGTAATCCAAATGATAGAAGGAGCTCGTTACTGTAAACCAACACCTAACTTAACAAAGAATAAAGCTGCTGTTTTAGGAAAATAGTCCATTACAGTAACTGTGCTTCCTATTGGTCTATATCCTGCAACCTCGTTGTTGATTATTCTCCTATAACGTCTCCTATCGTGTTTTATTCCTTAATTAATCCATACATAGTGTTTCTAAACCATGCTCATTCAAAGACACCATCCATCTATCCATCTTCTACTGCTTACTCCTTTATCAGGGTCACGGGGGAACCTGGAGTCTATCCCACGGAGCATCGGGTACAAGGCGGGGTACACCCTGGACAGAGTGCCAGTCCATCACAGGGCACAATCACACACACATTCACACACACATTCATACACTACGGACACTTTAGACACGCCCATCAGCCTAACATGCATGTGTTTGGAGTGGGGGAGGAAACCGGAGTACCCGGAGGAAACCCCCGACACACGGGGAGAACATGTCAACTCCACACACACACGGCCCTGACGGGACTCGAACCCCGGACCCTGGAGGTGTGAGGCGGACGTGCTAACCCATTCAAAGACACTTTTTTTTTTTTTTAATATAAAACTTTCAGCAAACAAACGGACTTTTGGCTGGGAGGAAAAAGGAAACTGGGAAGTGTTCCACTTTGAGAGCAACAGCAAATAACACTTTAACCACAAAAAGGTCACATTTTCCCTGCTGGAAAAAAACCCAAACAATAGAAACCATCACGGAAATTCTAATGGTTTCTACTACAAATACCATTACAAACCATCAGCTAACCATTAAAAACATTACTGGTCCTTAATGGTGTCCACTAGACATAACATGTAACCAATAGAAGGCAACAAATTACCAGTAGAGACCCACAGGGACCATTACAATTCCCATTACAAATTGTGTGAGTGTTTGTGGGTTATTTTCCAGCAGGGTCGTGTTGAAAGGGTTTGATTGTCTTCTCAAATAAATATACTTCTGCTTTATTTATTTATTTATTTATTTATTTATTTTTACTTGTGTGGAAATTCAAAAGTCTCTCAAATAGCTTTTAGAAATGCTCATTGGTTTCAGAAGTGTATAGGCTATGGTAAGTGCTAATGAAACCATTCAATCTGATAAAGTCATGTACAAAGAAAAAAACCCAAACCTAATTAACCCTTTAATGATCGATCTATCCTCCTGCATTTAGCGATCTTAAAGCTGATCAAACACTGAAGTGTTTCTCAGGAGTCTGTTTAAAAGGCGTACGACACGCTGCTGTTTTCTTGGTCTCACTTTACAGGCTTGTGTGGATGTCAGCATGTTGCAGTGAATCAGATCAACCGAACCAACTCGGTCGAAAGAGTCGACTCTTTCGGTTCTGCAAATGACTCGTTGCCTTTATTTCCTATAGCAGTCACAGTTGATGTTCTTGGACTATTTGTTTTGAGATGTTTAATGAAATGGCATTGTGATGATCAGAACAGCGTTCTGTTACGCAGAGCATTTGATCTACACGCTGATTTAACCTCTGGATGTTTGCTCTTTTGGAGTGTATTCTCTTGTTAAGTTTACATTAGTTGCAGACAGTATGGTCTCTGGTCTAACATTTATTGTATTGCAATTCCTCGTAGGTAAATTTTTTAATAGCTGGACACATTCTGGACTGTCTACTGACGTTGTCATTTCCAAACAATATTATGGGATGAATTTGATCTATTCTGATATGACAAAAAGTGTTTTAACTAAAGAAGAAAATGACTATTATTATTATTAGTAGTAGTATTTTTTTTTTCTTGTTTGGGGCCGAGGATTAGAATTATCGCAAGTAATCCAGTTAAACGAAGGAGCAGAGAACATTTTGAGACTACATTGCTTCTTTCACTTTCAATAGCTAAACAGTATCAACTAATTATCTCTAAATCTTTGTGTCTAAGACCTTTCAGCTCACCATAGCTGGTTGTTCTAGACCTCCGTCAGCTACTAGTTGTGTTTTACATTCTGTAATGCTGTCGTTGGCTTCTTTTGAATTATAACGAACTGATTTGATCTTTTTTCAATTGGTAGATACACCCATTAGGCCTAAATTTAAATTTGTGGCTTCTTTACTATATATATACAGTGCCTTGCGAAAGTATTCGGCCCCCTTGAACTGTTCGACCTTTAGCCGCATTTCAGGCCTCAAACATAAAGATATAAAACTGTATTTTTTTGTGAAGAATCAACAACAGGTGGGACACAATCATGAAG
>JAFFST010049594.1:3261-20621 GCA_022414735.1 Noturus placidus
ACAAGCTGTACACTCACTACTTTACATTGTAGCAAAGTGTCATTTCTTCAGTGTTGTCTCATGAAAAGATATCATCAAATATTTACACAAATATGAGGGGTGTACTTACTTATGTGAGATACTGTGTATATATATATATTTTGCCAAAGTGAAAAAGAAGTAGAGTTTTTTCTTTTTGAAAGTTGCTCTACAGAACCTACTTGTCCAAAGGATGAAACCGATAGCCCGGATACATAATCTGAGATACTTAAGCCAGAAATATCAACTCTTTTAAAGCTGATGCTACTCTGTGTAACAGTTAATGCTCCACACACAGATAATCGAGCTACAGTTATCTTCGTCCTGAGCTCCATTGCATGCGTATTGAGATAATAGATTCATTCGAATTTTTGGCTAGAATATATATGCTTGATGGCTCTCTCTGTTGGAGGGTTGGAGAAGAACATATACAAAAAGACAAACAAAAACAGTCAGTACAGGATTTTACAGGTTTTTTTTTGGTGATTGTGCACTGAAAAACCCTGCCTTCGCTGTGCCTTTTTTCAACATCTGTGATGCTTTTTTGTGTAAAACGACTTAAACTGGTGAAACCGCACAAAGTCGTTTTGCACGGTCTTTAGCCGTGGTGATTGTTGTTAAACAAGACCTTTTAGCCGTTCTTGTGTTCGACACCCGTGAATCGAAGAGGGCTTTTGTACGCGTTGTGATGACGTCACATGACGCGTCTTGACCTAACCTGTGGAAAATCTGTGGTCGTTTTTTATAAATTGCACGCTCCAACGAATATCACGGAGTTGGGGCGATTCTGCGTTAACGTCTGGAAAGGATACTGAATGACAAGGCGTACAAACAGCAACGAAGACTACAAAGGAAACGAAACAGCTACCTAGTTGAGGATTAATTTTAAACGGCTTGTACTGAATTCAGATGTAATGGTGATCACTGACCAGGTCTTCAGTGGTGATGGGTTCACCGCTGCGACTGGTTGCCACCACCATTTTAGCCAGTCTCTGCCTCATGTCCTCCAGACTACTGGTGAGAGCTAACACAGCCATGATCTCACTGGCCACCGTGATGTCAAACTGAGCCTGCAAAGCACACATAGGTTTCTAGTTTGAGAACGGTCATTTTACTTCTAATTAAACTCCGATACTCTACACAAACCACATCCATAATGGATTGCATCCATAATTCTTACTGTTCTGGTATAGCCCTTCTCAGTGGGGCTCTGGCCAATGGTAATCTTTCGTAGGAATCGATCATTTGTGTCCAACACTGCATACAGGGAAAAAAAAAACCAACAATAATTTAAAATCTAGAAGGAAATGTGTGTATTTCAACACACAAGAGAAGAAAGAGCAATCAATTTGTTTGCACGCAGTCATCCATACCTCTTTGCCAGGTGATCGATTCAGGGTCGATATCCAGCCGGGCGAATCGAGTGATCTCTTCCTCAGTCAGTGCAGACGGATCAGCTTTCTCAAGGCCTAGTTTCTGTGGTTAAAAACACACATTCATAGACAAAGGAATATTGTTACAAATAAACAGCAGTGCTAATGTTTTATCAAAGAAATTATATTGATGGAAAGTTCAGTTTGAATATTTAAGAAGACAAAAAAAAAAATTCAAGCCTCTCTTGTAATCATTAAAACATGCGGTAAACAAATATTCATACTTTGAGTCGGTTGATCTGTACGGGGGAAAACGTTCTCTGGCCTCCACTCTGTGGCACCAGGCGGTTAAAAAGTGCCTGAAAGGATCACAGACTCATAAGCGCTTGAAAAGGTTAGACATTTTTTAATTATGACACTACATTTGGGGCAGGCGATATGACAACAATATTAAACTGAAAGACATTACTACAGATATGAATCACTAGATAGATAGAGAGATAGATAGAGAGATAGATTAGATAGATATATTTTTTTTATTAGTGTCCTTCACTAATATTGGCACCCCTTGGTAAATACTTTTACCTCTCTGTGTGCCAAAACCTCCTCTGGTGTTTATTACCAAAAAGCAATATTTTAGTTTCATCTGACCATAGAACCCGATCCCATTTGAGGTTCCAGTAGTGTCTGGCAAACTGAAGATACTTGTGTTTGTTTTTGGATGAGAGTAGAGGCTTTTTTCTTGAAACCCTTCTAAACAACTTGTGGTGATATAGTGACTTCAGATTGTAGTTTTGAAGACTTTTTGACCCCAAAATGCAACTAACTTCTGCAATTCTCCAGCTGTGATCTTTGGATCCTCTTCACAGTGCGTTGAGACAATATAGACAAACGTCCAATTCCAGGGTGATTCATAACATTTCCAGTTGAACTTTTCCTGTCATGTTTGAACAATTTCCTCTTTCTAGTCACCCAGGTGAAGTATATTTTTCTGTTCCACACACATATTTAACAAAGTTTTTTTTTTTTATATATAAATCTATGTTGTGTTTGCAATTGTTCGATATCATGAGAGCAGAGTATTTTGTCAATGTTTTTAACAAAGGTTCAAAAGGTTAAACAATAAAAGGACAATTTTTCACAGCCTTCTTTGCTCATATTTACTAAGCGTGCCAATATTAGCGAGAGCGCTGTAGGTTTGCTAGCAAAATGCCAGTTGTGTTACTTTAATTTAAACTCAATGCTACTTTCATTTAATGACCACAAAAGTAAACTATTTACCAGTGAAAAGGAGTAAAACAAACAGTTTACATTTTAAAAAGATTTGATCCATATTTTATATCCATCCATCCATCCATCTTCAACCGCTTACTCCTTTTCAGGGTCACGGGGGAACCTGGAGCCTATCCCAGGAGGCATCTGGCACAAGGCGGGGTACACCCAGGACAGGGTGCCAGTCCATCGCAGGGCACAATCACATACACATTCACATTCACACACTATTGACACTTTAGACACGCCAATCAGCCTACCATGCATGTGTTTGGACTGGGGGAGGAAACCGGAGTACCCGGAGGAAACCCCCGACACACGGGGAGAACATGCAAACTCCGCACACACAAGGCCCTGGCGGGACTCGAACCCTGGACCCTGGAGGTGTGAGGCGGACGTGCTAACCACTAAGCCACCGTGCGCCCTATATTTTTTATATCATCGAATCAAATTAACTTTTTAATTGTCATTTTAAAAAAGGAATATGATTTTGCAACTTCTCACCAAAGTGTACTTTGACAATTTAGCAGGATATCGATATTGTCTAGTCATACAACCAGCCTTACAGGATAACTACGTTTATGCTTTCTCAATAAGCTCAAACTATGCCGGAAGAATCCCTTACCTTATCAGACTGAGTGGCTTCATGAAACATACGCGCATCGATGGCAGCAGCCACCAGGTTATTCGCAGCAGTGATGGCGTGGATATCACCAGTGAGATGAAGATTAAACTAAAACCGACAGAAACATTCAGCAAACATATACTAATGTTTATACCTTGAGAATTCTTGAGTCTAATTAAATCAACTGATGAATTTTCTACACTCCTGGGCAAACAAAAATAAACCAAGCACAAAATGGTAAAAATATTAAGCCTTTATATGGTCTTAATGACAAATCATTGGTCAGGAAATTAGCAAGAATTAAACAAATGCAGTCCTGAGACCTCCTGTGCTACCATTTGCTCGTTTACTTTTGCTGCAATGAACTGTTTGGGGAAAAGCCAGATACAGAGAAATTCACTTATATAGTCTTCTTGTACACAAAGGTAAAATCATGATTGTTCAAATGTTTGATTTGAAACACACACATGATTGGGTGTACAAAAATCAAATATGAAGAAATAATCAAATAAAATGAATACAATAAAAAAAAAAAATACAAAGCTGTCCGCAAGTTCACCAACAATGCATTTAAAGAAATGCTATCCCATAATAAGTTACTTTGTTTCATTCTTCCTAATTGTCTGACCAATGATTTGACTGTTAAGGTCATTAAAAGCTGAATATTTTGCCATTTTGCGCTTGGCTAATTCACTGTAACTTGTATGACAGATGCTCCACATAATCCATGGGCAATAATATTAAAAACGTCACATCGTATCAAATTGTTGCTACGGTGAAACTTTCTGTAAGAAGACGTTCAACATTTATGGGAGTCCTAGATAACAATCATTAAAATTTCCATACAGTGGAAACTGCTGACCAGTTTCTGAAACAATTTAGCAGATTAGCCAGAGAACAGCAAGATTACCTCTTCCATGGGAATAACCTGAGAATAGCCACCTCCAGCTGCACCACCTAGTAAGAAAATACATGTCCATGTTCACTGACGAGACATGCTATGCAAATCCTGCAACATGACCACAGGACTTACCTTTGATACCAAACGTGGGGCCTTGAGACGGCTGGCGCACGCAGGCAAACACGTTACGCTTGAGGTGAGCACCAAGAGCCTGCACCAACCCTATTGTAGTGGTGCTTTTCCCCTCACCAAGAGGAGTAGGAGTGATTCTACAAAAGCAAAAAAAAAAAAAAAAAAACATTTATGACCAATTATAGACTCTATTCATATACTGTACAGTGGAGGAAATAATGATTGGACGCATCAACATTTTTTTCAGTAAATATATTTCCAATGAGGCTATTCACATGAACTTTTCAACAGACATCAGTATTAACTGATGATCTGGAAATATAAAGAATTCACAGCATTAAATTCCATAGATAATGTTGAGTAAAAGTGGAATGTCACAGGAAAAAAGTATTGAACACACTAACTGAAATTTATTTAATACTTAGTGGAGAAGCCTTTGTTTGTAATGACAGCTTCAAGACACTTTCTGTATGAAGAAATTAATCAGCCGCAGTATTCAGGTGTGATTTTGGCCCATTCTTCTAAACATGTTGTCTTTAAATCTTGTTCAGTTGGATTGAAGTCAGGTGATGAGGGGCATTCTAACGCCTTGATTTATTTTCTCTGAAACCAATTGAGAGTTTCCTTTGCTGTGTGCTTTGGATCGTTGTCCTGCTGGAAGGTCCACCCATGTCTCATCTTCATCATCCTGGTGGATGGCAGCAGATTCTTCTCAGAAATCTCCTGGTAAAGGGCTCCATTCATTTATATGAAGTCTGTCAGTACCAATGTGATGAAAAACAGCCACACACCATGATGCCTCCACGTCCAAACTTCACTGTTGGTATAGTGTTTTTAGGGTGATGTGCAGTGCCATTTCTTCTCCAAACACAGTGTGTAGTATGACAGACAAAAAGTTAAAATTTTGCTCTCGTCTGACCAGACTACACTCTCCCAGGATTTCAGAGGCTTGTCCAAATGAGTTGTAACAAACTTTACACGAGCTTCGTCATGCCTTTTCTTTAGCAATGGAGTCTTGCGGGGGAAGCATGAGCAATGGAGTGCATTGCCTATTGTTTTCTCTGTGATGATGACACCTGCTGCCTCCAAGTTTTTCTGGAGCTCTTTCCGATAAACTTAAATGTTAGATGAACAATTAAAAATAGATTTCTTACCCAGTAACAACCACATATTTTCCATCAGCCTGGGACTTCAATCGATCAATAGTTTCCAACTGGACTTTGGCCTTGGTCTTGCCATACAGCTCAACTTCATCTGAGAGAAGCCCGATCTCTTTGGCCAGACGATCAATGGGCTTGGGTATACCGGAGCGGGAAATAACAATATCACTGCGACAGTGAGACAAAATTAGGCAAAATTCTCAGTAGTAAGGCGCCAGACAGTTACAGAGTTTGCATAAATGATTATTTAAACCACTCTGAAAGCTGTGACATATTTAGACATTAAATATTACTACTGATGCTATAAATCAGTGGTTCTCAACTAGGAGAGATCTGAAGGGGAGTGCAAATTGCTTTCAAGAAAGAAAAAAAAAAGAAAAAAAACAACCACACAAACATTTGGGCATCATTTGTGTACTCTGCACATTTTATTGCTTTTCAAAGACAATGTACATAAATGAAAAATACCGTGTTCCCTCTGTATTTTCTTTTTGCTGGGGAGAGGCGGAGATTAGTTGTATTTTATCTAGTTGTAAGTACAGACCTGTGTAGCCGACTTAGCGACTTTTCACACCCCTTTAGTAAATAAATCTAGTGACTTTTTGGACAAACCTTAGCAGCTTTCCAATTGTGGCCAGTACTGTTCTGCAAGCACGAGGTCTTGCTTTCCCGTGGCACTCTCACCTCTCTCTGAGTCTGCACTGTTCAGTGAGGGGCTGAGAGCCGGAGATTTAATAATCTCATGGATAACGAGACGTTCCCCTCGTCCCAATTTGCATCATTCTTATGCGAATGTTTTTAGAACGAAACATGAAAGTAGCATTGATCTTTAGTTACAAAAGTTTGAGAACCTCCCCAATAAACCATGTAAGGAATAGAACAGGTATGCTGTTAGGATTTTTATGTATTGATATTTTAAATTAACTACAGTGTGATGCAATGCGCTACGAGCCGATTATTAAAGTTTTTTATTTTCCTAAAACAGCACATCCTGAAGTGTCTAACTCCTCCCCCCGTTTATAGTTACATATATTGAGGTGTCCATGAAACAAGCTTGTACCTGTTACCACTTAGAAAACCACAGTTCATGTTATGGAGAAACTACAAAGCACAAAAAAAATCCCTCTGTTCTGAAGACGCTCCCGTTGCAAATAACATACTGACTGCTCCAAAGCGCTGACACATCAACCTCCTCCCATAAACGTCAAATAAACGTTACCATTCAGACAGCTTCGCCATATCAACGATTCTACATTTAGTCGTTAAATAACAAGAATCCAGTTTTTATTAGCTTTACATTTCATGTATCCACCCTTCAAGTCCCTATATACAGTAAGCCGTTACTATAGAAACCACAACGTACAAGAACGAACGCGTTAATATAAACCTGTGATTGGAATTGAACCTGCGCTATGGTCTGCTATATTAAATTAATCAACACCTTCAGACCAAACACATTTGATAATTCTACAGTGCTGTGGATGACACGTTAACACAGATGCCATAAACAAGAACAGGCTCTGTAGTTTATACGAAATAAACATAAAATCATTCCTTTTTTTTTTTTAAAGAGGAGAAATAGTCAAACCTGGGTACGGGTCTCTGCAAGTTGAGCTTGGTATAAGAGATGTTCCATTTGCCTGGTTTATGTGCTTGTAAGAAGCGCTTGGCGCTCAGAATGGTATTCTGTAGGTAAGGGGGAGGGGTGATAAACAGCTCATACAAAGACAATAACTTCCTGCTTGCTATCGAATAAGATGACAGAAAACATCAAATATACCTGCATGAGCATGGCGACAGTCATGGGGCCAACTCCACCTGGTACAGGCGTGATGAAGGCTGCTTGCTCCTTGGCAGTGGCAAAGTGAACATCACCTACGACCCGCTTCCCACTTGACTTGGTGCTGTCTGTGAAGAGATTTAAACACATCCAGCCTCAGACATGAGAGAAATACTCAACAGCTGTTTTGATGGTAGGCAATGTACACAAAATTAAAAGTTTGTGTGCTCTTCTAGGCTCAGCCGTCTTTGGTCAATTTTTAAAAAATATTTCCCCTAGTTTCTCCAGTTCTCACTGGCTCCCCCACCAAATGACAGCCACTACCCAGGATGGGTGAAGGCTAACATGTGCTTACTGCGACACACGAAGTCAGGCATCGCATCTTTTAGAAATGTTGCTGATGATGCAACATCACAGCTAAGCTGAACACACAGAGGAAAGTGCTATCTGCCCTCTTTCTCATACAGGAGCTCACACACGTCCATGATTGGTTGTCTAGTGTCGCTGTGATTGACAGGGAAGAGAATTGATATTCTTCCCATCCAGAGAGATGCCCGGCCACGGGTTGTTGTGGCAGTGTCAGGATTCTAACTTGCGATCTCCTGAGAAATGTTAGTTAGTTAGTTAGTTAAACTTTATTGTCCCGTGAAAGAAATTTGTCTTGGGCAACAATGCCGCATATGGCTACAGTGAACACCAATAACATATATAGACTTACATTATCATACATAATACGATCATCATGCATATACTTTACATTGCACATATCCCTTTGTCCTCCCCTATACATCAATAATACCAGGGCCCTTATACCAGAGTGGAGTAAGACCATTATAAATGTAAATTGCACTTAGCCACACAAAAAGGGAATAATGTATCAGACTTAAAATTTTAACTTCACAGTTCAATAGCTGATCACCTAAAACACTGGTTGATAAAAACCTGGTGCAACACATGGACAATATTAAACTATGCTAAGAAAATAATAAAATGCCGGAGGTTATTTAAGGCAACTTAAACCGAGCAGTTTGTTTGTTTAGGAGCGCAATGGAAGTCGGAATAAAGGATAACTTGTAGCGATTACTTTTACATCTGCTAGCTCTGTATCGTTTCCCCGAAGGTAAAACATTATATTCCGAGTGCAAATTATGGGAACGATCCTTCAAAATTTTCTGTGCCTGGGAGACCACTATATTTTCAAAGATTGTCTGAAGAGAAGTGTAGTCTTTCTTACCCATAACCTTCATTGCAGCTTTTATTAGTTTTTCAATTTTTGTTTTGCACTGGATGGTAACGGTGCCAAACCAGGATGCCATACCATATCTAATCAGACTTTCCAACACAGCGTTATAAAATAAAGTCATGATTTTAGTACTCACCCCAACCAACTGGGCAAATGTTTTTCTGATGCGTCTCTCAGGAGCCCAAATATGCATTTATATGTTTTTAAAAAAAAGCAATCATTGGCTTTCACACTACTATACACACTATAGCGGCGGTTCACAACCTTTTTTAACTAAAGCCCCACCCAAATCTCCCCTATCATGTAATCCGACCCCTCCCCCCCACCATATTGGAGGAGACCAGGTATAATGATTATTTATTCTATATAAAATCTATATATAACCTAATCTATAATCTGTTTTTGATAGATAGATAGATAGATATTTTTTGCATTTGTGATTTTATAGGGTTTTTTTTTTAAATACTTTTCATAACTTGTGATTTTTTTAGTAACGTTTGACATTTATAAAACTACATAATGGACAGGTATGGAATATGAATGATCAAAAGCGTTTCTGAACTATAACTACCGTATTTTCCGCACTATAAGGCGCACCTAAAAGCCTTAAATTTTCTCAAAAATCGGCCGTGTGCCTAATAATCCGGTGCGCCTTATGTGTGGACTGAGTTCCAAAATCTGTAAATATGTTTTGCGACTTTGGTTGGCGTAACAACCGTATGCGCCTTATAACACGGTGCGCGTCTTATGTATAAGTACAGAAATTGACCCCTAATTGAGACTGCGCCTTATAGTGCGGATAATACGGTAGTTTGAACAAGAGTTTTACATGTAAAATATGTTGCATTCCATTCGTCTTGTGTTCTAAAAAAACATTCGCATATGAATGATGTAAACAGGGACGATTTGTCTCGTTATCAATGACATTGTTAAATCTCCAGCTCTGAGACGCTCACTGAATAGAGCAGACACAAACAGGTATGAGTGCAGCAGGAAAGCATGACCTCACGCTTGCAGGATTTTTATTAGGCAAAAAAAAGTCACTAAAGGGGTCTGAAGAGTCGCTAATTTGGCAACACTGATGGCTAGATAAAAGGCAGACTAATATCCGCTTCTCCCCAGAAAAAAGAAAACAGAGGGAGGGGGAATGTGGGGTTTTTCATTTATGCACATTCTATTTGAAAAGCAATAAAATCCACAGAGCACCTAAATGATACCCTGTCGGTTTTTCTCTTGAAAACATTTGTCCCCCCCCTTCAGATCTCTCTCTGTTTGAGAACCACTGTATTAAATGGATAACTTGTGATGACAGAAACTCACTGTAAATTATTATTAATTTTTTTAAACATTTCCCTCTCCACACCCACCTGGAACATGGTTGATGCCACAGTCAATGACTACAGCGCCCTTCTTCACCCACTCGCCCTTCACCATCTCCGGTTTCCCAATCCCAGTCACCAAGATGTCTGCCTTTCCCACCTGTGGGGAAATAAATTGTGCATAGGTTTAGTGATCCAAAATTTCTGCATTAATAAATATGTAAATTAAGCTTGTGCCATACAACATCATCATCATCTTCATCCATACTCAATATTACATTGCCACGACAATCCAGCGACATTCATAATTAATTATATTATATTACTAGACCAGTGAACCATTAAGTATTTTGCAAACTGATCTTGTACAAGTTATCAGTCAAAAATACACCAAGAGTGTTCCGCTCCGTTAACAGTCATCGTATCATGGTGAAAAACTCTGACTGTTGTCTGTGCACATGCACCGAACACCAGGTCAAAGTATTCGGCCTTCTTGGGGACCCTGAACGGAGTCCTGTATGGGGCACCAGTAGGGGACTCCATAGTTCTGTTGGGTGACTTCAACGCGCACGTGGGCAATGATGGAGATACTTGGAAAGACGTGATTGGGAGGAACGGCCTTCCTGATCTAAACTCCGAGTGGGTGTTTGTTGTTGGACTTCTGTGCTAGTCGTGGACTGTCTATAACGAATACCATGTTCGAACATGAGGAGGCTCATAAGTGTACGTGGTACCAGAGCACCCTAGGTTGAAGGCCGATGATCGATTTTGTAATCGTATCATCTGATCTGAGGACGCATGTTCTGGACACTCAGGTGAAGAGAGGGGCAGAACTGTCAACTGATCACCATATGGTGGTGAGATGGGTCAAGGGGTGGGGGAAGACTCTGCACAGACCTGCAAAGTTTTTCTGGTGCACCTGTGGAGGTTGGGGGCATTGAGCCTGAGTGGGCAATATTCAAAGCCATTGCTGAAGCTACGGCAGAGAGCTGTGGTCTCAAGGTCTTAGGTGCCTCAAGGGGCGGTAACCCTCAAACATTGCGGTGGACACCGGAGGTCAAAGAAGCCGTTCGACAGAAGAAGGAGGCCTTCCGGGATGTGTTATCCCGGAGGACTGCAGGGGCAGTTGCAAGGTCCCGAAAGGCCCGAAGGAGGTGATTGCACGGTGGAAGGAACACTTTGAAAAACTACTGAATCCAACTAACACGCCCTCTATGGTAGAGGCAGAGGTGGATCACAGTCAATTTCCCTGGTGGAGGTCACTGAGGTAGTCAAACAACTACATAGTGGCAAAGCCCCAGGGATTGATTAGATCGAATCCAGAAATGCAAAAAGTTCTAGGTGTGGAGGGGATGTCTTGGATGATACGCCTCTTTAACATTGCATGGAAGTCGGGGACAGTGCCAAAGGAGTGGTAGACCGGGGTGGTGGTTCCCCTGTTCAGATCCCCAGGGGTTTACTGTGGGAGGTGCTGAGGGAGTATGGGGTGAGGGGTTCCATTCTATCCAATCGCTGTACTCCGAAAGCGAGAGCTGTGTCCGTATTCTCGGCAAAAAGTCAGACTCGTTCCAGGTGGGGGTTGGTCTCCGCCAGGGCTGCACTTTGTCACCAATCCTGTTTGTGATATTCATGGACAGGATATCGAGGCGGAGTCATGGTGGGGAGGGGTTGCGGTTTGGTGGCCTAATGATCTCGTCGCTGCTTTTTGCAGATGATGTGGTGCATCATCAGTCCGTGACCTTCAGCTCTCACTGGATCGGCTCACAGCTGTGTGAAGCGGCTGGGATGAGGATTAGCACCTCTAAATCTGAGGACGTGGTTCTCAGCAGGAAACCAATGGAGTGCCTACTCCGGGTAGGGAAGGAGTACTCAACCCCAGTGAGGGAGTTCAAGTACCTCGGCGTCTTGTTCATGAGTGAGGGGACATTGGAGCGGGAGATTGGCCGGAGAATCGGAGCAGCGGGAGCGGTATTGCAATTGCTTTACCGCACCGTTGTGATGAAAAGAGAGCTGAGCCGGAACGCAAAGCTCTCGATCTACTGGGCAATTTTCGTTCCTACCCTCACCTAAGGTCATGAAGGCCGGGTAAGTGACCAAAAGAACTAGATCACGGGTACAAGTGGCCAAAATGGGTTTTCTCAGAAGGGTGGTTGGCTTTTCGTTTAGAGATAGGGTGAGAAGCTCGGCTATCCGAGAGGAACTCAGAGTAGAGCCTCTGCTCCTTTACATTGAAAGGAGCCAGTTGAGGTGGCTCGGGCACCTGGTAAGGATGCCATCTAGGCGCCTCCCTAGGGAGATGTTCCAGACACATCCAGCTGGGATGAGACCTCGGGGAAGACACAGGACTAGGTGGAGAGATTATATCTCCACACTGGCCTGGGAACGCCTCGGGATCCCCCAGTCAGAGCTGGTTAATGTGGCTCAGGAAAGGGAAGTTTGGGGGTCCCCTGCTGGAGCTGCTGCCCCCCGAACCGATTATGGATAAGCGGTTGAGGATGAATGGATGATTAATACACCAAAAGAGCAGTCTCCGCCAAAAAACGCAGAAATGAGCCAATATGGACATTAATATACAGTGGGGGAAATAAGTATTGAACATGTCAACAATTTTTTCCAGTAGATATATTCCCAATGAGGCTATTCACATGGCATTGTTGTATTAACTTATGAAATCCTGAAATATAAAGAATTCACAACATTAAAGCCCATAAATAAATATATCTTCTGCAAGGTAAGGTAAGAAGCCAGCTGAAATCCATAAGTAAATATATCCCCTATATGTGCAAATTAGTATCAGCTGAGTTCATAAATTGATGGTCTATAAAAAGGCTTTTCGCTACGAAAGTGTCACACAAGAAACATCTCATGATGGGTAAAAGCAAAGAGCTTTCCCAAGACCTTCACAACCTTACTGTTGTAAAACATATTGACGGAATTGGATACAGACATATTTCAAAACTTCTGAATCCTCCAGTAAGCACCATTGGGGCCATTATCCACAAGTGGAAGCAACATCACTCAGTCATCAACCGGCCATGCACAGGAGCACCTCGCAATATTTCTGACTAGGGAGTCAGAAGAGTAGCCCAAGAGCCAAGGACCACTCGGAAAGAGCTCAAGAAACACTTGGAGGCAGCAGGTGTCATCATCACAGAGAAAACAATAGGCAATGCACTCCACTGCTCATGCTTCCCCCGCAAGACTCCATTGCTAAAGAAAAGGCATGACGAAGCTCGTGTAAAAGTTTGCTACAACTCATTTGGACAAGCCTCTGAAATCCTGGGAGAGTGTAGTCTGGTCAGACGAGAGCAAAATTTTACTTTTTGTCTGTCATACTACACACCGTGTTTGAAGAAGAAATGGCACTGCACATCACCCTAAAAACACTGTTTTTCCATCACATGGTACCGGTAAACTTCATATAATTTAAGAAACAATGAATGCCGCCCTTTACCGGAAGATTCTTGAGAAGAATCTGCTACCATCCACCAGGATGATGAAGATGAGACGTGGGTGGATCTTCCAGCAGGACAACGATCCAAACCATATAGCAAAGGAAACTCTCAATTGGTTTCAGAGAAAATAAATCAAGGTGTTAGAATGGCCCTCATCACCACCTGACTTCAATCCAATTGAACAAAATTTAAAGACAATATGTTTAGAAGAATGGGCCAAAATCACACCTGAATACTGCGGCTGATTAATTTCTTCATACAGAAAGTGTCTTGAAACTGTTATTACAAACAAAGACTTCTCCACTAAGTATTAAACAAATTTCAGTTAGCGTGTTAAATACCTTTTCCTGCATCATTCCACTTTATTACACATAACGTTATTTCTGGACTTTATATGTCTGGATTTCTTGAGTTAATACAAAAGTCTGGTGAAAATTTCATGTGAATAGCCTCTTTGAATTTCCGCTCGGGGATCAATAAAGTATCTATCTATCTTATCAATCTATTGGAAATATATTTACTGAAAAAAAGTTGTCCAATTCTTATTTCTCCCACTGAGTGACGTATGAATCTAGAATGATTTGCAGCGAAATGAACACTACATTCAGAAGTGGGTGACACACAATTTTAAACCGTGAAGGAAGAATCGGTGCCTAATCAGTTACATTGGGAACTATGGATGTCACGAGAACCGATACTGCGGTACCAACATTCTTAAAACGTGACTGTACTTGTTTTTCTGCAGTAGCATTGATGTATTGATGTTAACGAAGGTGCCATGGTTGGAATTCTTCCGGAACTGAAGGGGACAGCAAATACGCGCAAGTGTTTTACTCGGTCCACAAGTGGTGAAGAAGAAGAAGAATGGCAACAAGCCCACGGGAAAAACTACAGAAGACGGCAACAATTTTAGCTCTGCCCCAACTGGTTGAGAGGAAAATAGAGGACAGGTAGCATCGGTTGTCATCGTTCATTTCAAAAAAGCGAGGAAACACCTGGAATTTGGTGAAGCACCTAAAACACAGGCCCTATATTATATGTTTATTTGAGGCAGCTGGCATTGTTGGCGTGAAACCAGCTAACGTTATGCTCCATGTAAATGTTTGCAATAGCCAGTTATTTGTCAACAACGCTAATGCATTGCAATTTTATAAACTACCGCCTAATGGGCAACCATGCATTGCCATTCAGCCCGTGTCCTGTCAGCTAAATGTATCCTAATGTCAGTAATAATTATTTAAATGTTCATGCTTTTAATAAATCTTTCTGGCCTGCCACCAGATCAGTGAATTTACACTAATGCATTCGAAGTATAAGAGGTGTGTGTGTGGGTGCATTTAGGAGCGCACCTTAGTACTCGTTATTAGCACTTAACACTGTTTTATTAGTCGTTCTCAAACAGTGTTTGATAACAGATTGTTTCTCTCACTCTCTTTACTAGTATTTAAAAAAAAAAAAAAAAAAAAACCCCTACCGTATTTTCCGCACTATAAGGCGCACCGGATTATAAAACGCAGTCTCAATTACGGGGTCTATTTCTGTACTTGACCAATACATAAGAGTTATAAGGCGCATGCGGTTGTTACACCAACCAAAGTCGCACAACATTTTTACAGATTTTGGAACTCAGTCATGTAAGGCGCACCGGATTATTAGGCGCACGGCCGATTTTTGAGAAAATTTAAGGCTTTTAGGTGCACCTTATAGTGCGGAAAATACGGTATATATATTTATTTATTTTTATACCACACCGTGATATCTACTTTGGTATCGAGTACTTTTGGTGGTATCGGTACCGACTACTACATTTTTGGCATCATGACAATCCTATTAGGAACTCGTTTGGATTTTACAACACAAACACAGTCCAAACAAAAGTCATTTCCAAAATACGCAAAGGCAAGATCAGTGGGTCCGGAGAGAACACAATAAACTTGTTTAGCCAGCAAGAAATTGCCTCAAAGAGTATGCCGGAAGCCAGATGACACATGGAAACAGCACAAATGCATTCGGAAAACAAATGAGCTTTGGAAAGACATCACCAATGCCAAGGATATATTACCAATAAAAAACGTTCAAAGTTCAGAAGGGTTATGCAACTTCTAAAAAGAGTTGATCCTTGTTACTACTAACTGAGTGCCAAATATTCCTCAGCTCTACACATAATGACCAGAGATATAAACCCCAGGCGAAAACAAACTAAATCGTTTTATGCTGAATAAAACAACTCCACTAACTTATTCAGTATTTAAACATATTTAAATACTCGCTCACCTGTCAATCATCTCACCGTTTACCTAAGACATTAACAGAGCTCGTGTACATATTTTTTAATTTTTTTATTTAAAATACATCTGTGCTTGTATTTTTTGTTTTGTTTTTTTGAGAAAGAATTGTTTATATTTTGGAACAATTAATTTTTCCTTGGGAAGTGCACTTCATTCAATTTGGTTTGTAAAGGTGCTTTGTGGTCTCTGACTAAATTCACATGGACAGCAGTAATCTAATTATTGACCTTACTCTGAGTAAGACAATATTCTGATTAAGGTATTTACATGAGTCACTTTTAGAATACTCCTGTCATGTTACCATTTTACATGTTATAGAACATACATCAATTAACGGTACACGTCATGTCGTCCCCACGCCACGCCGTCCGACGTTCCCTCCAGAATTTCACGTGTCAACATACAGTTCGTCTTCGTTATGGTACAGTATACAGTTTGGGGTGTTTTTATTTTTACGAAAGCTTCAAGTGCAGTTAATTATTTGTCATGCTATATGTGCACATAGATGACTGCTTGAAGCCGTGGGCTTCGTCCAAAACCTCGTACTTACTTACTATAAAGTAGCCGAGAGTATGTGTATTTCACCTAATATATTGTAGACAAGTATGCAGTTTGGGACACAGCTGTGCTCTCTTGTTTGCCGTCAAACGGTTGAGAACTGCCGTGTGTGTTCGTGTCCTGTCGCAAAATGCGGTAAAAACTCCCACACGATGTTAATAATGCGATTACGGTGTGTACATGTCTGTAATACACTTCCATAATGCGACTAAAACAGGAATACGCCACATGTCTTAATTCCATAATGTGTTTACTTCGAGTATTTCTTTAATCGGATTAGGGTCATCAATAATCGCTGTTTACATGCTAGTTTCTTAATCAGAGTACCATCTTACCATCAGATTATTGTTGTCCATGTAAACATACTGACTGTCTTTTTCTTTGAGGTTTCCTTGTAGACTTATATATATTTTTTCTAAATAGGGAAATTAGTTTGGTTGCTCTGTTCAGTAACTTAAAAACAGTTTTATTTAGCTTAAAAAAAAATCTAGAAAAAAAAAACAAAAACAAAAAAAACCCTCATGATATTTTTGCCAGATCACCCACACCTAATTACAATCGATATTTAATTCATGCTGTTGCAGCACTGCACAGGTGCAGACATTGATTTCATTTACAATTCAGTGCAATTTTAAATGTTGGTTTTAGGCACCATGTACCTTTAAGTTGTGTGTGAGCAGAGCTGCCAATAGCAGAGACAAGAAACTTTAACCAGTATGAGAAGCAAATGCATCATTGCAGGTCCTCTCCACATCAATGAATTGGCTTTGTTTTGACCACTGCTTTAGCTGAGAAAGCAGAAAAGTGTAGCTTTCACGTGTATCCTGCATCGCTGTAGCGGGGGGTTAAAAGTCATGAATGCAACAACCCATCTTGATGGGATGCCCACCTTTAAGCAAAATAATTTAATTTATCGTCTATATTGGGGAGGGTAAAAGGCGTGCATCATATTTTAGAGCAGATTTGTATGCGTGTAGTGTTTGGAAATTTACCTCAGCTGCCAGGTCAACAGTTTTTGAGTGACAGGTGGTAACAGTGGCATGATTCCAGAGCAGGAGGTCATGCATCGGTGCACCCACAATCTTACTGCGGCCAACCACAACAGCCCTTTTTCCTGCCACGGATACGCCTGCGGAAAAGCTTCACATTAAATCAACCACACAGATATTTACACTTTTCCATTAAACTGCTGTAGACAAGTACATGTTACAAGGGGGATTTCCCCCCCCCCCCCCA
>JAFFST010049594.1:20729-32587 GCA_022414735.1 Noturus placidus
ACATGAATCATAAGTAAATTGATCATATGTAAACTGTTATCGGGGTAAAAAAAAAATGTTGATTCTGTATTGATACATCTTGTTGTACTCTGAAAAGTGTATGAGAATCAATAAAAAAATTGTTATAAAAAAAAAAAAATAAAAAAAAAAAACAATATGGTGGTGAGATGTACCGTGCCCTCCACTAATATTGGCACCCTTGGTAAATATGAGCAAAGGCGGCTGTGAAAAAATGTCTATTGTTTAACTTTTTGATCTTTTGTTCAAATAATTTCACAAAAATACTTTGCTCTCATGGATAAACAATTGCAAAGACAACACAGGTTTATCTAAAAATATATATATATTTGTTAAATATATATGTGTGCAACAATTATTGGCACACTTTTAGTCAATACTTTGTGCTACCTCCCTTTACCAAGATATCAGCTCGGAGTCTTCTCCTATAATGCCTGATGAGTTTGGAGAATACATGGCAGGTTATCTGAGACCATTCCTCCATACAGAATGTCTCCAGATCCTTCACATTTCTAGGTCCACGCTGGTGGACTCTTCTCTTCAGTTCACCACACAGGTTTTCTATGTGTTTCAATTCAGGGGACTGGGATGGTCATGAATTCGTGGTCAGTAAAAAAAAAAAATTGTGAGTTGAATTTGATATATGTTTTGGATCATTGTCCTACTGGAAGATTCAACCACAACCCATGTTACATGTTCTGGCAGAGGCAGTCAGGTTTTCATTTAATATCTTGATATTTGAAAAGTCCACAACGCCATGTATCTTAACAATTCAAAATATTTTTTTTGGCCACTCGAACCATCCTCTTCACAGTGTGTTGAGACAATATAGACACACGTCCTCTTCCAGGTTGATTCATAACATTTCCAGTTGACTGGAACTTCTCAATTATTGCCCTGATGGTGGAGATGGGCGTTTTCAATGCTTGTGCTATTTTCTTATAGCCACGTCCCACTTTGTGAAGCTCAACAACCCTTTGCTGCACATCACAGCTGTATTCCTTGGTCTTAACCCATTGTTATGAACGACTAAGGAAATTTGGCCTGTGTGTTACCTCATATTTATACCCCTGTGAAACAGGAAGCCATGGTTGAACAATTTCTTGTTCCTAGTCACCCAGGTGTCCAAATAAATGTAAAATATCAATGGGAATATACTCATGAATTGATATAAATATGATTCATACAATCACATATGAATCCATAAGGGTAGCAATAATTGTAGCATACCTATATTTAACAATAAAAAACAAAACCAATATTTAAAAATGTATTTAATTTTTTTAATAAACCTGTGATGTGTTTGCAATTGTTTGCAGAGAATTTTGTGAATTTTTTAAACAAAAGATTAAACAATAATGACAAATTTTCACAGCCTTCTTTGCTCATATTTACTAAGGGTGCCAATATGAATGGAGAGCACTGTAGCCTTTAAGAATGCCTTTGATTAAAGAAGGACGTATTGAAATTATTCTCATGGCTGGATTGGTAAGCTATCGCACGGTTGCGATGGACATGAACAGGAAACATGGCAGGCACATCAAACAAATGTAAATGACATATTCAAAAAAGTTCGGGAAGTTTTGCGGACTAACTGAGAAGTGATGGGCAACTGACATGGTGCTGGCATACCTACTCCGTCCCTTCAAGTTTTAATTATTTTGTCATCGCAAAAATGACATCAAGCAAACGCCACAATATTGGGAGGAGATTGCGATTTTTCTAAATTACAGCAGATTTTCTGCAGATTTGGGCGACACACTATGACGTCATCACATCGCGCATTCAGCCAAAGACCTCTTCGATTCATGTGCGTCGAACAGGAGTACAGCTAAAGCATCGCGTTTACCAAAGATCACATTTATCTAATTCAAGTAATTTTCTGCAACAAAGAAAATAAATAAATAAAAAAAAAACACAAAAAACTGCAAGTTGCATCGCAAATTTTGAACAAAACCTAATTTTTGGCCGCGAAAAAAAACACAGCTAAGCCCTTGTGCGAGGCCCTTAACCCTCAACTGCTCAGTTGTATAAATGAGATAAATGTAAGTCGCTCTGGATAAGGGTGTACGACAAATGCCAGAAACCTTTATAAATCTGGTGGGAATGTTTCGTTTCGGCCTATGAAAACATTTACACACACAACAATACTAAAAGACTGATAAATAAGGCCAGTTATCATCAGCTATAAAACTGAAGACCACGCACACTAACCTGTCTGTTTAATGAGCTCCATACAGCCATTGGGAGTGCAGGGAATAAAGCAGTCTCCAAGGTCACCCCGGGCCAGTTTCCCTGCATTAATGCTAGTCAAACTGGAAAAACAGAAAACGTCCACTCTAATTTTCCAAAACATCCCCTAATAAAACACAGACATTCCTGAAATAATGTCTAGATTACCCATCTACATCCTTCTCTGGAGCCACAGCGTTGGTGACCTTCTCAGTATCGATGCGGTGAATGGAGTCCAAAGGCAGCTGCACTATGAGCCCATGCACACTGCAGTTCTCATTGACCTCTCGGATGCGCTGCAGGACCTGAGCGTGTGTGTGTGTGTGTGTGTGTGTGAGAGAGAGAGAAGTTGACAAACATTTCATGCAGCATGACAAAAACCCCATTAGTATGAGCATATCAAATATTTCAAGCTTCCAACATGAAGGATTGCTTTTTCTTTCTTTTTTAAAGAGTTTACGTTAACGTTTTTAACCTCTTCGTTTTCGGATTCTCTTCTATGCACAATGAATGAGAATGAACACGATATACAGCCCTGAGGTTTCGCTCACCTCTTCTTCAGTAGCGGTCTGGGGAAGCCTCAAGTGCGTCGCATTAATTCCAATCTGAAATTATATTCAAACAAAAGACAAAAATAAATATTACGTCATTACATGAAAATGATGGTACATAAATTGATAAAAGCAAGCGTAATAGTCTAAAAATGTGACAAACTATCTCATTTAAAAAGTTCGTGCAGGTTCTTTACCTCAGCAGCAGCTTTCAGCTTCATGCTGATGTACAGATTGGAGTCATCTCGGTTTCCCACCTGCAAAGACAGAGGTAATGTAATGATCAGTGTTTGTGAAGAGATGCATTACAAATTAAATGACAAGTTATGAACGTTCATTTCCATAAATCAACTTTTATGGGGGAAGTGGTGGCACGGCAGTTAAGGCCCTGGGTTACTGATTGGAAGGTCAGGGGGTTCAAGCCCCAGCACAGCCAAGCTGCCACTGTTGGGCCCTTGAGCAAGGCCCTTCACCCTTTCTGCTCCAGGGGTGCTGTATCATGGCTGATCCTGCGCTCTGACCCCAACTTCCTAATGTGCTGGGGTATGCAAAGAAATTAATTTCACTGCACTGTAATGTATATGTGATAAATAAAGACTCATTATGACAATTCAGGCAATCCTAAGCACCCCGTCTAGAGCAGTGGTCCACCCTGTTCCTGGAGATCTACTTTTCTGAAGACTTTCCCTCCAAACATAATGGTGGCTAGTTGACCATCTAATCATTTCCTTAAGAAATTCTTGATCATCTAAAACAGGTGTGTTCGATTTTGGTTGGAGATGAAACCTACAGGAAGGTAGATCACAAGGAAGAGGGTTGGTGACCACTGCTGTAGAGAATCTGATGCCACTTCATGGTGCAGGGCTCCACTGCCTAAACTCTATCTTGGATCAGGAGCTGTATTAGCCATGTCCCGATTTGTCGGTTATAAAAATAAAAATAAAAAAACAGATTATAACTAGTTAACTTAACCCAATATACGCTGTCAGGAATGTTCACCTTCACAGCAAATTATAAAAGCCCTCATCAGTCCAGCACTGAAAGTGTATTCACTTATGGTTACAGTGAAGAAAAATCCAAATATAAAATTTTTCTTTATTACACCAGTTTTGTTTTTCACCAGGTTTTGTGATTTCTTATGAAGAGCATGGTCTTTGTAAGAAAGTAAGTACTTCTATACATATGGATATATAAAACATACACAAACAACTAAATAAAATTAATAGCCACAGCAGCCACTGGCAATGATAAATTGCTGACATGCATGGACGTAACCATGCACTCTTTGGGGGGGTCGTGACCCCCCCAATGTTGAGTAAATACCAATCTGTCCCCCCCCAATATACAGGAGAAAATATTTTCTATATGTTCCGTTTTAATTTTCCCTGCCAACGGATCTGTCTTTTCTTCATCTATTCTATTTATTTTATTTATCTATTTATTTATGTGTAATCTTTTTTAATATATTCAAGTTTGATAATGAAAATCGGTGTGTCCCCCCTCCAATTGTACACTTGGTTTCACCCAGACTCAACACAAGTTCGGTGATGAATTTTAGCGGTTTCTCCATGATGTAGATGCTTCTATCACTCAGAAACCACGTGAATTTAAACAGTAACTGTAATCCTAAAACTATGTTCTAAATATGCACATTTTCAGTATGAAATTTTGAAAGTTTGGCCGCGCGGGGAGTGGGGTGGGGGTTTTACCCCCCAATGTCCGTAACATGGTTACGCCCTTGCTGACATGTAATGCTTAAGAGTTCTAAGAGGATTGTAATTAGAGAGACAGATCTAGAATAATAGACTACATTTACATGGACAGCAGTAATCTAATTATTGACCTTATTATGAATAAGACAATATTGTGATTAAGGTGTGCCGTTAAAGCGCTGCCATCCATATGCCATCCACCTGCAAGCCAGGTCATCCATAATTGCTGTTTACATGCTAGTTTCTTAATCAGAATATCGTCTTAATACAGGATTATTGTCGTCCATGTAAACGTACTGAATGTTTACTGGTAGCATATGTCTGGAAATTTTGGGAAACACGTGCAGCTGAAATAAACTAAATAAAATAAGCAAAATAAATAAAAATGAGCTATGATGATGGCGACTCCTGTAACCATGAAGATATCTTATTACTAGGAGATCTCTCAAGTTCAGTAGATAGCAAACAAACTTGCTTCCACTGACCTGTAACACAACCAAGCCTGGTCTGAAGTTTGGGTCTTGCACCTTCATTTCTTCCACGTCCTTCTTCAGCCTCTCTCGCACCTGGCTGTATTGTTAAAAAAAAGAATTATGTAGTAAATCAATCAATCAATCAACAACAATTTAGTCAAATCATTTATGAAATAATGAAAATCATTGACAGTGCTCATGATGAGAAACGAGGTCAAGCATTTCCTCGTTTTAAGTGGCTCTAAAAGCAAACAAGGATTGTCGGTTTGTTTCCAACTTTAAAGGAACATTTAAAAAGAGCTTGCATACCATTCTTCATAATAAACGTGTGATCGACAATGAACTCCACGATTTCATTTGTAATGAAATTCAGAGTTTAAATTTTTTTTTTATCTTAAAAATTCTTTCATAGACATAGTCTATTGTTACTAACGGTTTCATACATTACCCACAATGCCATTTGACTACCGGCTGATGGTAGGAACCAGCCCTTGCTTCATCTCTACCTAAAGAGATTTTCGCAATCCTTCAATCTAATCCTCTCATCTGACAAAAAAAATACTACCTGTAACTGTTTTCACACGAAGATTGCTACTACGTTTACATTTCTTCAGAATGCAAGCGCACATAGGGTGCAAGCTTTTTTTTTTTTTGCTTGCTCAGCTTAAAATAAACCTTTTGACTTGTACTGTCAGGATTCATGCATCTCTAGCACATCTCCAGTCCATAGGTCATACAGACATCCATTACAAAAAGAAAAAAAAAAACCCAAACACATTATTACAACACTCCATAATCATAAAATTTCCTTCCAGGCTATAATGAATGCGTAGATGCCTTTAACCAAAAATATTTATTAGATGTTAGGAAAATAATGGTCAGGAAAATAATAAAGAAGTCTGTCAGGTTTGATCTGCAAACACAGAAACAGGTATGACAGCTGGAGCCTCCAAAAGAACTGTGGAAGATTCTCCAAGATGCTCAGAAAAACTTAACAGCTAATTTCCATACAAAACTACACAAACTGTACCTGAGACAACTTTTGTTTGCTTTTTAATAGTGGACTTTTTTATGTACAAGTGATTAATTTTATTATTTTTGAAGGCATCTTTGCTTGTGCCTTCTGTGCATGTACATACTATGTAAGTGCAACTGCTGATAAGACTATTAGTAACCAGCCACACTTTTATAACTGTCACAAGCCTAGTATGATCATAAGTGGAACTGTTTGGTGCACATTAAGGAAGAACTAAAGACTAAATAAAAACCATATGACACTAAACAATAGCCCCATTGAGACTGGGATCCACAAGACCCAACTAAAGATGTCTAAAGGAGTGTTTTTAACGTCGCGCAGGAAGAACCAGGTGGTCCGAAATGAAGCTTGTGCGGCAAAGAAAATCCGATTTGATGAACATAGGAGTGTATTGCACAATGTGCGGTGTTCGTTATGCGTTTACTATATTCAGCCATTAATCATCGATAAACTCTTTATCCTAATCAGAGGCACTCTGGGTTAAATTACTAGGGTTTAATTATATTATACTTTGGGAAACAGAACCAAGGAAATGCATTAGAATAGATCACAGGTAGGCACAAACAAATGATATCTGTGGGAGAAAGAGGGCGTGGGATTAAAATAGGGTTGTCAAAGGTACCGGTACTTCTGTACAAAGTCGGTACTAAAAAGAAAAAAGTTGACGATACCAGATTTTCATAAGTACCAGTAGTACCGTGTCAACCCAGTACTGACACGCTGCCTGACAGGTGGTCAGTCAGGTTCTTTTCATGGGTGCACCATGCAAAAAGAAGAGCCAAAGCAGCCCCAACCGTATGCATCCGAAACCGCATACGTATCAACTATATAGTAGGCGAACTACATGTATTTATCTCGGACACTTGTTTTCTGCTTTCGGTGCTGTTACCACGAAGTGTGTAAAACCCTAAAACCGAACCCCTAATATTTACGTACTGCTAGATTAACCGTGCTTTCAGGAAGAGCGGCTGCTTACCTACAGTATTTATTCGAGCAGTTCAAGCAAGTGATCTTATTAATGAGGAGATTTACTTCATGTGCTCCACTGAAGTGTGTATGCCTTCTGAGACTCCATGTCGCAAGACATGCTTTGATGGAAAGCCATAATGGCTTCTTCCCAGCCAAAGGTGGACACAGCTTTCAATATTCAGAATTAAAGCTTCATCTTTTGAGAAACCTCTCTTGTATGCCTTTTTTATTCATCAAGCAGGAGTTCTTATTAACCATTTAATGCTTTAACTTTTATTGGGGTAAAATACATGGGAGGACGTGATGGGGTTTACTAATTTGACACACCAGAGGCTTTTTGATGACATATACATACACACTCACACACACACATATATATATATATATATATATACACACACACACACACACACATATATACACACACACACACACACACACACATACACATAATATATGTATGTATGTGTATATATACACACACACATACACATATCTGAAATGTATGTGTTACAAAAAAACAGATGTGGTTAGCGCCATTAATGTCTTTAATATCAGTCAGTCAGAAAAACATTTCTCCTTTTGTCTGCATAACTCTAGAAGCTTTCATAATGAAATACTTGAATATACAGAATGACATTTTAAAAAAATACATTTTATATTAACAGTAGCATGTTTTCGTGTTTTTCTTTGGTACCGAAATTGGTGGGATACCAATTTTACAGTGGATTTTAACTGGTATTGGCACCAACTACTGAAATTTTGGGATTCCGTGACAACCATGAACACACACATCCCTCTAATTCCATTTTAACCATAACTATTATAACCGGTTGGAGGACGACGAGGTGTTGTACTCTGATCCGAGTCATTGTGCAGCCGATTTGCCAAAAAATATATATATATACACTGACTCAATCTTTATCGCTCAGTGATTAAACAAAAAGGTAGGCACAAAGGTCAGTGTGCAGACCACAAGATTACACCATACCTGCAAATTCCAGGATTGAGCTCTTTAAAGAGAATCATCATAGGTCATAATAATAAAAAAGGAAAGAAAGTGAGCCACTGTTAATTACTGCCAAATCAGTCATGCAATGTCCCAGGTAGAGTGAACCACTCAGCCTTGTGACCAAGTGGATGCAATAGAGCTGAAAAGTGCTGAATGCTGATCATCACCAAGAGCTGACAAAAGTCAGGCTCCACAATCTTATCACACATCTGATCACGTGATCATCTTAATCTGTCAGAACTGTTATATGGTATAGCACCAATACAAATAAAAGTTAAAAATCATGCACAAAGCGACTGCATTGCAGATCTTATTATGCTTACAAAGTAAAACTACATCTATATTCACTTCATTGCAAATCTCATGCACACTCGCACAAAACTAGGATTCTGCATCAACCAAAATAACTGTAACAGAAAGACTGGAGGGGGTAACACGCGCACGAGCGCTGCACGTGCTCTTCTAACGTGTTGCTTAAACACGAGAATTTCCTCGTGCGTTTTAGTCTAGTGCAGAACTTCAAAGTTCCACAAGAACACCACTGTGATCTGATAGCACTGCTGAAGAAATGGTGCATAAAGACCCCTGAATGAAGCACGTGCATGTAAACTGCGGAAAGTGTTGTTGTTGTTGTTGTTGTTGTTGTTAGTCAAACTTACGCTGAGACTTCTTTTCCGCTGATGATTTGGGCCGACATGATAGGCTTCCTGGATTTGTCTTCTGCAGAGAACGAATTTGAGTACTTTGAAACTTTTTTTCCCCCAGAAGTTTACCCACACGCTTATAAATGATCCACGCAATTTCCGCTGCACGTTGAAACCCTGCCGCTGATCAAGCTGCCTGCGCGCCAGGACTACGCAGTAAAAACCTTCGTGAATACCACTAGGCGCTGACGTCAGAAATGTAGGCGTGACCATTTGCCCCAGTCATACAGCTCGGAAGACTGCAGGCTTACCTGAACGGAAATGCAGACCTGTATGCTACCCTTTGCATGTATTTAAGCCGGAAGTGAAAACCCAAGCTACGTAAGAGGACAAATTCAAGTCTAGTATAAGTTCAGTAAGTTTCCAGTGCAACAGAAAGCTGTTATATGGTTCATACCATCTCAAGTGGTCCAATATAAGTTGATTGACCATTTTTACTTTTTCTATTTGTTTTCTGAGTGATTACCTCTATCTACTGCCATTGCAAAAGGACCAGGGTTTTTTTTGTTGTTGTTTTGTTTTGTTTTGTTTACTTTGTTTAATTACAATGGTCATCTTTGTGACATGATGGCGCACAACGAGTTTTTGTTGTACATAATCCTCATATCTTGGCTCAGGATGATCCTATCTCTTTGGAACAAATTCTGATCTCTAGAGCACATGACATGGCACATGATCGTATATAAACACTTTACACATTCCTGTTCCTTAGACTTAGAACTTAAGTCCAAATGTTATGCTCAAGATTGCTCATGGTTTCACCTTTAGGATCAGTTTTATAATGGGAAGGGTTCGAGTCTCTGTGTTAATTTTTTAGGGTGTACATAGTCAAATAGTGTGCATGCAGAACATTTCAGGTTTGAGACTTGCATGTAGCATATTTCTCTTGTATTTACTTCACCTTCACTGTTCCTGGGGGTGGGAGTGTGGGAAAGGGGGGGGGCACCAACATTGATCTTGCATACCCCTTGGCAAATGTACAGATGTGCCTCTGATGATAGATCAGTGTTCTTCAAATCTTGCCCTCGAGGTCCACTGTCCTGCAGATTTTAGCTCCACCCCTAATCAAACACACCTGAACAAGCAAACCAAAGTCTTAAAGATTACTAGAAAATTACAGGCAGGTGAGTCTAGAGGTTGGAGATAAACTGCAGATTTGAGAACCCTGTGATAGATCATGCTTCACTGTTGCCTATATCAAATGTAGTAATATTTTAGACCCCACTGACAAACATAAGCTCTTGTATGTCAATCATAAACAATTACTGTAAAATACTGTTCATTTGTTATGCTTTTATTATATCTGTTCATTTCTCAAAATGTATGAGTAAAGTAGGCTTTTCCCCAGATTTGAGGAACTTTTCTCTGGAACATTCTGTGTCACTGGAAACTTTGTGTACTATACCACCTTTACCATTATATGTGGTCACTTCCATAAATATTTGGATATTGACAAAGAGAGGGGGAGAGAGAGAGAAAGACGGGGAGAGAGGGAGGGACAAGGAGAGAGTGAATGAGAGGTAGAGAGAAAGTGAGAGAGGGTGGTAGTGAGAATGAGAGAGGTAGAGAGAAAGTGAGAGAGAGAGAGAGGTAGAGAGAAAGCGAGAGAGAGAAAGTGGGGTAAGAGAGAGAGGTAGGGAGCGAGAAAGTGGGGGAGAGAGAGAGAAAGAGAGGTTGAGAGAAAGTGAGAAAGAGAGAGAGAGAAAGTGGGGGGGAGAGAGAGGGACAACGAGAGAGTGAGTGAGAGAGAGAGGCAGATGGAAAGATGGGGAGAGAGAAAGGGAGAGAGAGAGAGGGTGAGAGAGAGAAAGTGAGAGAGAGAGGTAGAGAGAAAGTGAGAGAGAAAAGTGAGAGAGAGAGAGGTAGAGAGAAAGTGAGAGAGGGGTAGAGAGAAAGTGAGAGAGAGAGGTAGAGAAAAAGTGAGAGAGAGAAAGAGAAAGTGAGAGAGAGAGAGGTAGAGAGAAAGTGAGAAAGAGAGAAAGTGAGTGAGAAAGAGAGAGGTAGAGAGAAAGTGAGAAAGAGAGAGGTAGAGAGAACGTGAGAGAGAGAGAAAGTGAGAAAGAGAGTGAGGTAGAGAGAGAGAGATAAAGTGTGAGAGAGAGAGAGAAAGTGAGAAAGAGAGAGATAGAGAGGTAAAAAAGTGAGAGAGAGAGAGGGGTAGAGAGAAAGTGAGAGAGGGGTAGAGAGAAAGTGAGAGAGAGAGAAAGTGAGAAAGAGAGAGATAGAGAGGTAGAAAGTGAGAAAGAGAGAGAGGGTAGAGAGAAAGTGAGAAAGAGAGAGGTAGAGAGAAAGTGAGAGAGAGAAAGAGAGAGAGGGGTAGAGAGAAAGTGTGTGAGAGAGAGGTAGAAAGTGAGAGAGAAAAGTAGAGAGAACGTGAGGGAGAGAGAGAGAGGTAGAGAGAAGGTGAGAAGGAGAGAGAGAAAGTGAGAGAGAGGTAGAGAGAAAGTGAGAAAGAGAGGTAGAGAGAACATGAGAGAGAGAGAAAGTGAGAGAGAGTGAGGTAGAGAGAAAGAGAGAGAGAGATGTAGAGAGGAAGTGAGAGAGAGGTAGAGAGAAAGTGAGAGAGAGAGAGAGAAGTAGAGAGAAAGTGAGAAAGAGAGAGGTAGAGAGAAAGTGAGAGAGAGAGAGAGGTAGAGAGAAAGTGAGAGAGAGAGGGGTAGAGAGAAAGTGAGAAAGAGAGAGAGAGAAAGTGAGAGAGAGAGAAGTAGAGAGAAAGAGAGAAAGTGAGAGAGAGAGAAGTAGAGAGAAAGTGAGAGAGCGCAAGAGAAACAGAAAGAGAGAGAGTTAGAGAGAATGTGAGAAAGAGAGAGAACATGAGAGGGGTAGAGAGAAATTGAGAAAGAGAGAGAGGTAGAGAGAACGTGAGAGAGAGGGGTAGAGAGAAATTGAGAAAGAGAGAGAGGTAGAGAGAACATGAGAGAGAGGGGTAGAGAGAAAGTGAGAAAGAGAGAGGTAGAGAGAAAGTGAGAAAGAGAAAGGTAGAGAGACCGTGAGAGAGAGAGGTAGAGAGAAAGAGAGAGAGCAGTAGAGAGAAAGAGAGAGAGAGATTTAGAGAGAACGTGAGAGAGGTAGAGAGAACGTGAGAGAGGTAGAGAGAAAGAGAGAGAGGTAGAGAGAACGTGAGAGAGAGAAAGTGGGGGAGAGGGGAAGA
>JAFFST010049596.1:4301-21864 GCA_022414735.1 Noturus placidus
GCCCAATTTTTCAGTTTTTTATTTGTTGAAAAAGTTTGAAATATCCAATAAATTTTGTTCCACTTCATAAATGTGTCCCACCTGTTGTGGATTCTTCACAAAAAAAATACAGTTTTATATCTTTATGTTTGAGGCCTGAAATGTGGCAAAAGGAGGAACAGTTCAATTTTGAGGAAAATTTTCCTCAAAATTCTACAAACAATTCCTCATAATGACGTGAAACAAACGTGAAACAAGTTTGTTTGAAATCTTTGCAGATTTATAAAAAAAAAAAAAAGCACGTACAAAAGTATTCAAAGCCTTTGCTCACTACTTTGTTGATGCTCCTGTGGCACCAATTACAGCATCAAGTCTTTTTGAGTATGATGCTACAATCTTGGCACACCCATTTTGGGCAGTGTCTCCTATTCTTCTTTGCAGGATCTCTCAAACTCCATCATGTTGGATGGGGAATGTCGGTGCACAGCCATTTTGAGATCTCTCCAGAGATGTTCAGTCAGGTTCAAGTCTGGGCTCTTGCTGGGCCAATCAAGGACATTCACAGAGTTTTCCTGTAGCCACTCCTTCTTTATATTGGCTGTGTGCTTAGGGTCATTGTCCTGATGGATGATGAACCTTTGCCCCAGTCTGAAATCCAGATCACTCTGGAGCAGGTTTTCATCAAGGATGTCTCTGGACATTGCTGACATATTTCCCTCGATCCTGACTAGTCTCCCAGTTCCTGCCACTGAAAAACATCCCCACAGCATGATGCTTCCACCACCATGCTTCACTGTAAGGATGGTATTGGTGATGGTGATGACTGGTGCCTGGTTTCCTCCAGACATGAGGAAACCATTCAGGCCAAAAAGTTCAATCTTTGTTTCATCATGGTCTGAGAGTCTTTCAGGTGCCTTTTGGCAAACTCCAGCAGGCTGTCATGTTCATTTTACAGAGGAGTGGCTTCTGTCTGGCCACTCAACCATACAGGCCTGATTGGTGGAGTGCTTGAGAGATGGTTGTTCTTCTGGAAGATTCTCCTCTCCCCACAGAAACACACTGGAGATCTGTCAGAGTACCAGTCGGGTTTTTGGTCACCTTCCTGACTACGGCACTTCTCCCCGATCGCTCAGTTTGGCATGCAGCATGAAATAGTTTTGATGTTTCAGCAACAAAAAGCCCTTTCTTTTCAGCCCTTCTCAGAGGTGCAAAGGTTATTATAATGGCAAAGAGAAACTAAATCTGGAATTTGATGTTCAAAAAACACATATGGGTGTGAAAATAAGGCGTTAACCTTTGGCCATATACTGTATAACATGTCTGTGTACAGTAATTTCATGTACCCACATAGCCAAGTGACCACATAACTCATAAATTCATCATTTTGACAGGAAAATATTGTACACAAGCAATTTTATTAAATCTGCTTTGTTTGAAAAACTGTTCTTTTTACAGCATCCAGAGAGAGAGAGAGGAGAAGTATGTGCCATTGTGGCACTGTGTATAGAATGACATCATCAGGTGTCTATATACATTACTCGAGGAGGCACAAGATTTCCTTGAATCAGCATACTCAAAAGTCCTATGAGAAATAAAACTATTGATACCTAATTGGAAAAGCATCATTTTTTTAGAACAATTTCATGTTGTAAATTAGCTGCATGGGCGCACGGTGGCTTAGTGGTTAGCATGTTCGCCTCACACTTCCAGGGTCCAGGGCTTGAGTCCCACCGGGGCCATGTGTGTGCATGTTCTCCCTGTGTGTTGGGGGTTTTCCTCCCCCTGTCTTCCCCAAATACATGCATGGTAGGCTGATTGGCGTGTCCAAAGTGTCCATACTGTATGAATGGGTGTGTGAGTGTGTATGTGATTGTGCCCTGTGATGGACTGGCACCCTGTCCAGGGTGTACCCCACCTTGTGCCCGATGCTTCCTGGGATAGGATCCAGGTTCCCCGTGACCCTGATAAAGGAGTAATCGGTAGAGGATTGATGGATGGAAATTATCTGCAAGTTTCTACAGTTGCAACTGAAGCAAAGTTAAAATGGGCTGCTATTGTGTGCAATATGATATAGCTGAAAAAGACACCAAAAGTATTTAGAAGGACTGGAACAAGATGTCCTGTCCTTGCTGGAGTTGTTTACTAAGTTATGGCCGATCTATATCTTTTTCAATCTATTAGCCTGTAGTTTCTCCTCTGCTCCTACCAGCAAGAAAAAAATTGCACGGCCCTGGAATGGCTCTCATATTTCCACATTATAGCATGCTGAATGCAGTCGACCTCCCACTGTTGGGGCTAACCGCTTTTCTCAAACAAAGGCTGAATTATTCCAAATGTACTCAGCTCTGACTCCATTAGCGGCAAGCTGAATGTGATGTAAGGCCACCCACGGTCCTCAGGCCACCTCATTTCCACCAAAAACAGCAGGAGAAAAACTGTCCTGTCTGAAGGTAACGCATCTCTCTCACTCATATTGATGGGTGAATTTACACCACAAATGACTCAGCTAGACATCAGGATACAACAAGGTGACTTTCTTCCTTTTCTCTGGCTCCATATTTTTTCTTCTGACTTTGCCTTTCTGCATGTCTCTACATGTTTTCACACTTATGCAGTTTTATTTCTCACATTCATCAACGGTTTTGTCTCCATTTCCTCACTCTGTCTTCCTCTGATGAACTCCATCTTGTCCAGACATGGATGACCTTCCATTTTCTTGACTCCTTCAGAGCTGTAAACAGGCTCCAAGCACAGGCACATTAGCAGTAATGACACGTTGGTGAGTTAATTACAATATGGAGAGGGCAGACTCATATGAACAGGGGTATGAGGACACTGTTATTAGGGCTGGCACTGAGGCTTGTTACACGCAAAACCCATGTATCTGTATCTCTCTCTCTCTCTCTCTCTCTCTCTCTCTCTCTCTTTCTGTTTCTGTGTGTGCTCGGAGGATGAAGTAGGAATAGATATTATAAATGACTCAGCTAAACAAGGGGGTGCAATAAACTGACTCAAAATATTTTCTTGACCTTGTTTGTTTTTTATATAGTATTTTCATAGTCTCTCCAGATCTGTGCTGCTAATCAGTTATACAATATACCATTATTCAATACAAATATTATTTTTTGGGGGTCAGTTGCCCCCACCAAGAACATTTCTCAATTTTATTAAGAAAAATAGGAAAATTATCAACTTCAGGGTGACTTCACATCAAGCCCATCACTTCAGCAATTATCACGTCAGGTTTTATTCCTTACTAATTCCTTATTAATTAGCTATGTTAGTTAAGCACTCAGGAAAGTGCCAGGTTCACACAGTAATCATATGTTATATGAAGAAGCTGAATCTGTGCATTGAGACTTGAGTGTTGAGTATTGAGTATTGGGATATGCTCATAATATATTAAACCTGTGATACAAGGCTTGACAATTATTTTTATATGAAATGGACATTAGCTGGGGCCAACACTGCTCAGCATTCCAATAATAGAAGACTGAGTTTTTGTAAGTGACCACATTTGTGCGTTTTTGATTTAACCTTTATCTTGCTTAAACATCCATTTGCACTGCATTATTAAATGATTGAAATGGGGAGATCAGCTGCTTGGAATACCTTAAAAATTCAATTATTGTGGTGTCACACGGTTGGTGACAAAGCTATGGCATTGCTCATTGAGGAAATTTAGCCGCGCCACATCGATCTCACACACTCAGGGTTTATTGGATTTTCGCACTGAAAGGTCATTTTATAAATGAATGTCATGGTGAATACCTGACAACACGATGGCCCATCGACCTCTGACATTAGTCACCAACACCCACACACCAGTTCTCTCTCTGTGACACAGCAGTGCAGGTGTGATATTGAGCTTATAGTGATCTTGAATGCACGCGTGGTAAACAAAATGGATTTGGCACATGATCTCATATGGTGTAGTTATACATATCTACACTTGAGTATAAAAATCTAAAAGTGTATTACTAGATATTAGATTTTCCTTTGTTGAAATGGTAATATGGCTAAAATTATGTTTATATGCTTGAGTCTAAATAATAGTATAGTAATAATAATAGATAGTATACTCATCACTGTATATTTGTTATCATCCAGTTCTTTATGTAATAAAGTAATAAAGGATCACTGATGGCTGTTACGCCACAGCGAGCAGAGGGCACTGTGGCACAGCCTTGGACTGGTCACATGATTTTGTTTTGGTTCGCTCCCTTTCTGCTTGATCTTTGGTTTAGTTTGAGTTGGTAGTTGATTTGTTCCAGGTGTTTATGTCCAAAGGTTATTATGTTGGCTATTTAAGCCCCTTGTGGGACTACCCACTTGGCGTGTTATTATTAGTTGTAGTTTAGGTACCTGTGCAAGAAGCATCAGAATTAACGGTGTAGCATCTAAGTTTAGTATGATACACGGTCTTTTGTTTTCATGCCCTGTTTCCTGCTTCGAATCTAGTCCCATGTCTTCTTGCTAACTCCATGTACACCACATTCCTGTGTTTATTGTTTGTTTATTTGATTTATTAATAAAGACAGCGCTCCTGATCTTAATTCTAGCTCAACTCTGTGTGTTTCATGACAGAATAACGTGCCAACCCATGGAAGTAGCAGAAGGGAAATACTGGGACTCCTGGGTCCCCACACCACCAAAGGGCTCTACCACAGCGCGCATACAGCAGGAGGGGAACTTTTGGGTTTCCTGGGTCCCCCCACTGCCGAAGGGCCCTACCCAGCCAAGCAAACAGCGGAAAGGAACTATTGGGACTCCTGGCTCCATTCGCTGCCGGAGGGCCCAGCCATGCTAAGCAAGCAGAGGGAGGAGTACCAAGTTGCGGAAGAGAGGCCGCAGGCAGAGTATGAAGCTGTGCTATGGTGGCAGGTGGATCTCCAGATGAAGCAGTGGCAGGCCGAGGTGTATCAGATTCTCTGCAATCTGGAGGCACGGTACCCCTGTCCTGTAGCGCTGAACAGCGCTCCACCGTGCAGCCCTGCTGAAGAACTTGTCAAACTGCCCAGTTCGGAGATGAAGGCTGGCCCAGAACTTTTTTTGGGGGGCAACAACGACAGCGGAACTTCAGCGTGAGACCTATGGGGAGGTCTCAGCTGTAGAGCTCCCACCGGAGCTTAACATGGCAACATCAGAGTTCCAGCGTGAGACCTATGAGGAGGTCTCAGCAGAGTGCCTGCCAGCAGAGAAAGCTGTCCTGCTGTCCAGCCCAGTGGAGGAGGCCGTCCTGCTGCCCTACATAGCCGAGGAGGCTGTCCCACTGCCCTTCTCAGCCAAAGAGGCTGTCCTTAGCTCCAGCCCCGCAGAAGACACCCATCCAATTTGTAGTCCCTCCAAGTTCCAGCACCACTGGGGACTCAGCACAGTGTTCTAGCTCCTCTGGGAACTCCACCGAACCCTCCAGCGGTGCCAGGGGCACCCAGCATTTCAGTGCCGCCAGAAGTGGCATCCTAACTTTCATTCCTGGGGGGGTTCTCCACAAGTCTGCTGCCCAGCGGAGACCGCCTCGTTTTCCATGGCAGGGAAGGACTGCTTTCCCAGGGGCCCAGATCCCCCGTTGAAGGTGGGTTATGTTACGCCATGGCCAGCAGAAGGCACTGCGGCACAGCCTTAGACTGGTCATGTGACTTTGTTTTGGTTCGCTCACTTCCTGCTTGAGCTTTTGATTTAGTTTGAGTTCATAGTTGATTTGTTCCAGGTGTTTATGTTCAAAGGTATTTATGTTGGCTATTTAAGCCCCTCATGGGGCTGCACACTTGGCACGTTATTATTAGTTGTAGTTTAGGTACCTGTGTGAGAAGCATCAGTATTAATAGTGTAGCATCAATGTTTAGTATGCTAAGCAGTCTTTCATTTTTATGTCCTGTTTCCTGCCTCAACTTTAGTTCCATGTCTTCTTGCTAACTGTGTAAACCGCGTTCCCGTGTTTATTGTTTGTTTATTTGATTTATTAATAAAGACACCTACTTCCAGCTCAACCCTGATTGTTTCGTGTCAATGGTTACTTGAATTGAATATGATTTTGTCAACTTTTATTTATTTATTGGTTTGTTCTTTAATTAGCCATGTTTTATGCTTATAATGTTACATGTTTTATTCAAACAGATGATAAATGTGATGCATTTTTGTTCTCTCTGCTTTCTTCCCAAATTTGTTTTACCCATTTAACTGTTAAAAAAGTAAAAATCACTAATCACTTAATGTTAATGTTTATATAAGTGTTAGTAACTGGTAGTAATCAATCTCCCAAGCACATCTTAAGCAAATGTAATAATTTCCAGGCAGTGTAAGGACACACTGCTTTTAATATTTTCAGAAATGCAATATTCTCGCCTAAACATTCTCTACATTCCTTTTTCTATAAATGTTTTCCAAATCTTCTATGCAATGTGTGAGCTCACCGGATTCCCCTTGCCATTATGATTTCTGGAATATGGATAAAATGCTCCCAGCTGCATCCAGCGAAGGCACATCTCATACTCAGCTTGGTTAAAGAACCCACAAATATCAGCTCCAGTCTGTACCACAGAGAAAAGCTCATTGAATAAACATTTCCTATAAAATGAAGCAATAACTATAACAAATTAATGAGTGACCTGTAAAATGTACACTGCATGGCCAAAAATGTTTCTGTTTGGATTTAAATAAGCAAATAGTTAATGATTGTATGATTATTGCGGTGATTAATATGTTTTAGCTGGCAACAATTATTTTAACCCTAACTGATGCAGCATGCAACTTCTCATTTCTTTTTTTGTAATTAACATTTTTTATTGATTCACATGCTAGCACACAACATACATCATTAATCAAACTTTTTTTTTTATTTTTTCACATAAATCCTCGCTATAACCCCTCCCCCTACCAACCTCCCACCCCACCCTGGTCCCCCGCAAACACTCCTGTGGTCAATAGAACATAGACCCACATATCAAAAAATAAATAAAAAATAAAATAAAAATAAAATAAGTCATAAAAAAAAACAAAAAACAAAAACACATGTAATAGTAAAAATATGCACAATTAAAGAAAGAAAATGAAGACACAACAGTCAGGTATCATCATAAACTCTAAGTTATACTCTCCACCGTCTCTCCTCGAGAGTCCCTCAAAAACGCCAGATAACTGCCCCATTTCTTCCTGAAGATATTCCCAACACCCATCCTTCTGCTCGACCCCTCCTCAAAAGCAGCCACCCTCTCCATCTTCACACACCACTCTGGAAACGAGGGTGCTCCATCTGATTTCCATCCCCTTAAAATAACCTGCCTCCCAAACATCACACTGGTCAAAACCCACTTTATTTTGTCCTTGTCCTTGATTTGAGCGTTCAACACCTCACATACAAAGCCCTGCACCTTCAACCAGAATTATTGGATCTTACGACACCCCCAAAAACATGGGTGGTGTCGCCATCCTCTGAATGGCATCACCAGCATGTGGGTGTGTCTTTAAGACCAAGCCTATACAATTTAGAGGGGGTCCAATAGAACCACTGTAAAATCTGAAATTGCATAAGGTGCACCCTTGCATCCCTAGATGCAGTTTTTATATTTTTTAAAATCCTAGCCCACTCCCCCAATTCTAAATTTAAATCATTCTCCCATAATCTCTTGAGAATGGTCGAGACTCCGTCCCCTAGACTCTGAATCAGTAAGGAGTAATACACTGATGCTTCATGTCCTCTTCCGAAAGCAGTAATCACCTTTCCCAGAGTATCTGCCACTCTAGGGGGGTGCACACTACTCCGAAAAATAGTACAATGCAAGGGGCGTAATTGACAATAGCTAAAAAACTGAGATCTGGGAATCCCAAACTGTCGAACCCATTTTTCAAAAGATATCATCACACCACCCTCATAAACATCACCGAGTGTATTAACCCCCCTCGTGGTCCACTCTGACCAACAAAAAGGGGACTTATTGATACATAATTTGGGGTTTAGCCATAGGATTGAGGCAACATTGAGGTAAATATCAGAATCAAACACTCTGGACACTCTTGTCCATACTAAGTGCAAGTGTGAAATAACGGGGTGTAATTTGACTTCTCTGGGGAGATTAATGGAAAGACTTTGCAGTGGCAAAATAGGGGCAAGAACTTCTTGTTCAATGCAGAACCAAAAAGGGGCTCTCTCAGGTGGCAGCGACCAATGAGCCAAATGTCTAAGACCAAACTCATAATAATAAAACAGAATCTTGGGAAGGCCTAGCCCACCCTTGTCGATTGGCCTGTGCAACTTGTTGAAATTTAACCTGGGACGCTTACCATTCCAAAGAAAAGACTTCGCCATACTCTCAAATAAGAAATAAGAAATAAGAAAGAGGGACATCTATAGCGAAATATTGTAGCAGATTATTGAATTTTGAATTACAACTCATTTTAATAACATTAACCTTCCCGATCATAGATGAATGTAAAGAAGACCACCTGTCTACATCACTCGAAAACCGTTTTATTAACAGGTCGAAATTAACTCTAACTAAATCGGACAATTTTTTTGGAAATAACATGCCCAAATACTTAATGCCCTGTTTGGGCCACTGGAAGGCACCTGGCCGGAAGGCTGTTACTGGACAGTACACTGTCAGAGGCAAAGCTTCCGATTTAGACAAGTTAACTTTGTATCCTAAGAATTTAGAAAAGGAGGTAATAATTCCGTTGAGGCAAGGCATAGATCTAGTAGGGTAAGAGACAAACAATAAGATATCATCAGCATAAAGCAAAAGCTTATGCGTCCTCCCTCCCGCCACCACCCCTGGAAAATCATTCTGCTTTCTTATTGCCGCTGCTAATGGTTCCAGGGCAAGACAGAACAATAATGGCGAAAGAGGGCAACCCTGCCGAGTGCCCCTCCCCAGAGTAAAATAATCTTAAATTAGTCCATTTGTTTGTACTGCCGAAACCAGATGTATATAAAGTAGCTTAATCTATCCAATGAAAGTATTCCCGAACCCATACACTTCTAAGATCTTGAAAAGGTAATTCCACTCTATTATATCAAAGGCCTTTTTGGCATCAAGCGAGACTCTGATCATTCGCTCACTGACCACATGATATCAATGAGATGTCTAATGTTATCAGAAGAGCTACGGTCCCAAATAAACCCCACCTGATCTATATGTATAAGAGATGTCATAACTTTACTTAATCGGTTAGCCAGAATTTTCGACAAGATCTTTACATCTAACTGGATGAGGGAAATTGGACAATAACTTTTACACTCACTCGGATCTTTGTGTTTTTTAAGAATCAGACTGATCCGGGCTTGTGACATGGTCGGGGGAAGCTTTCCATTCTTTAATGAATCTGTATACACTTCTAATAGAAGTGGAGCCAGCTCTGCGGCATAGCATTTAAAAAACTCAGCGGCAAAGCCCCGGAGACTTGCCTGTAGGTAGGGCCCCGATTACCTCAGAGTTATCTCAGAATCAATAGAGCTTATTTGCTCAGTCATCAGTTTAGGGAGTCCTAACGGTTCCACCTATAGAGATCAAAGTAAAATTCTTTAAAAGCATTATTAATATCAATGGCCAAGGTACAAATTTCACCATTAACAGCTTTCACTGCAGAAATGGTAGACATGGCCTCCTTCTGTTTTATATATCTAGCCAGAAGTTTTCCTGCTTTGTCCCCCGACTCAAAGTATGATTGTCTTGCCCTGAATAACCAAAACTCCATTTTCCTCGACAAAATAGTGTTATATCTATATTTCAATCTGGTTAACTCTCTGAGACCATCAGACGACATTTGACGCTTCAGCTCTGCCTCTGTATTTTTAATTTCTCCTTCCAACTCCACGAATTCTCGTGCTTTGGATTTTTTTAATGAATGAGGCATACTTTATGATCCGACCACTAAGAACCGCCTTAAGTGCCTCCCACACCACACCCACAGAGGATACTGAGGACCAGTTGGTTTCTATATACACATCAAGTTCTGTCTTTAACATTTGTCGTAAATCAGGATTTTGTAAAAAGGATACATTGAAGCGCCAACTATATGATTTATTTCTCTCCGTTTGTGGACGCACCTCTAAACTTACCACGGCGTGATCTGAGAGTATAATATTTCCGATGGAACAATCAGCAACAGATGAAATGAGCGATTTGGATATCAGAAAAAAAAATCTATCCTAGAATAAGTCTTATGGACTGATGAAAAAATGTATAGTCCCTACCAGATCGGTTCAACAGCCTCCAAATATCTGCAAGACCAAGATGTTTACACATACTGTGAAGCGTCACTGTTGCTCTAGGAGGCTTACACATTTTTGAAACACTATGATCCAGGACAGAGTCCATTAAAATATTAAAGTCTCCTCCCAATATTATACCATATTGGGTGCCAGCAGAATGCAACATCCCTTCAAGATCTATAAAAAAGCCCTGTTCATCAACAGTAGGTTCATAAATATTAGCCAGAATAAGACTTTACCCCTGGATTTCTGCTAAAACAATAATTACTCTCCCTAACTTATCTTTAAACTGTTTGAGGTATTTGAATTGTAGGTGCTTATTTACTACTATAATGACTCCCCTGTGCTTACTTGAGCCAGCACTAAAGAAAACATGACCGCCCCATATCTTCTGAAATTTCTCAGCTTCCTGTGTTTCTTAAAGAAACGCAATATCATATTTCTTACGGTTGAGAAAAGGGGTCGTCCATATATTACATCATCAAGGATGAAGGGTACGATGATGTCTGATGACAACGGGGGGGGGGGGGGGTGGGGGGGTAAAGGGCCTGATGACGTTAGATAACATGGGGGGAGGGGGGGTTAAAAATGGCTGAAAATTTGATGACGTATTATATGGACGACCCCAAAGTAATGACCTTCCGTCTTTTTATGGGGTGTCCCAACCCATTCACATTCCATGTGGAGAGAGATAGTGCACTCACATTAATTTCAATTTCAATTTTTCAATTTGTATAGCGCTTTTTTACAATGGTACATTGTCTCAAAGCAGCTTTACAGAAATATCATTTTTACTTTTACAAGCGACTTACTAATGAGATCACATTCACACACCAATGGTAGCTGAGCTGCCAGCTTGCCATTGGGGGCAACTTAGGGTTCAGTGTCTTGCCCAAGGACACTTCGGCATGTGGAGTCACCCGGGCCGGGATTCGAACCGCCAACCCCACGGTTAGTGGATTAGTGGACAACCCGCTCTACCAACTGAGCCACAGCCGCCCCGTAAGATGTCACATTAACATCTGACATTTTGGTGTAACAGAAAATACTAATTGTGTGCCAAAAACAAAATTATGAAGACCACAATTCAACATTAATGCAACAATAAAACCCACGCTTCCCCCATACAACGCAAACAAAACAAATAAAAAAAAAAACAAACAAACATGCGGACAACTCCGAGCACGACTGCGCCAACCGGCACCCATCCCCCTAAACTCAAAGAGCCCACGTACGCCAACGAGAGCCCCCGAGACAAGCATGATTGCACGATTCTGCCGCATTAATTTGTGAGGCAAAATTACATAAAATATACTTTAAAATAAAATACACCCCGATCAATAAGCAGAGTAAACACAAATAACGCATAGAAAAATTCACCGAATTGTCTCGAAGGTGTGGTCCTTCACAAAACAAATTCCAGCCAATGTAAAATCGTTCAGTGTCATCTGGCAGACAAACAACTAATCCACAAGCCTTCTCTTGTGAAGGAACGACATCATAATTTCCAAATCCTGTGGAAGTTCTCCACACAACAAACTTCAGCCAACAGGAGGCGCAAGTGCAACGAGCGAGATGAAACATCTGCCACCGTCCTGAAGCCGTGCTATTCCACAAAAATAATAAAATCTAAAAAAACGATAAATAGCCAACCTCAAGGGAACAACACTGCAGCCCGGTTCCTTTAATGGTCAATAGTTAATGCACTCGGAGGTCGCATAATTTTGCCGTCATCTGTGGTGTCTATTATCAATCTGGGCTAGAACTTCATTGTAACTGAACTTCCGCCCAGGCCAAAGATTCTTTAAGGTAGTATATATATAATCTGTGTGTGTGGAACAGAGGGAAGCTCCAGAGGAGACGCAAAAAGCACACAATATACATGCATCAAGTGCAAGAAGTACATATGTAACACACACGCAGTAAAACTCTGCCCGTCATGTGTTGTATAGGCTGGTATGAAAAGGCAATGTGTTCAATGGGGCTGATGTATCATCTAGACTGACATGGCTACTGTATGTGTTCAGCTTGTGTTGTGTAAACTGACCTGAATGGGTTAAATTTCTATCAAGTTCAAATAAATTAAAGTCAATAGTTATGAAAGACCTTGCTTCATTTGTAAATTTGTTGAATTTTTCCACTCATATCTTGATTATACTGTAATTCATTTTCTTTTTTGATGTCATTTTAGTAAAAAAAATAAACAAAAAAAAAACGTGTAGCACTTTAATTCTTAAACGTGATCTAACAAAAGTAAAGAGAAAATATTAACCATATATGCTGTTTATATTGCTTGTAATGGAGATGAAGAAAACATCTGTTGAGTATTTTAACATAAAAAATGATGGACATGATAGAAAAAAATCAAAGTGCGCAGAAATGTCTTTTACACGTCTGCCCTTCGCATAGCATCAATGAAGCATTTTCGCAACTTCTCATTTCTTAAACAACCATGTCTGAATATGTATCCCATGGTTGTGGAAAATATGTTACTGTGTTTCAGAAGCAAATTATTGCAAACATCAAACAATGAAAACAACTATCTAATTAATAAATCATAGAAGGATAATGTTGAACTGTCAACTTTGAGGAAGAAATGTGTTTGGAAAAATTAATGTTCACAATTTTGAATTATAGTGATTGGAGATCTTTGGTGAAGTCATATCATAAAAATCAACAGTAGAACTCATGGCTACAGTGGGGGGAAAAAATCCCCTGCTGATTGTGTACGTTTGCCCACTAACAAAGAAATGATCAGTCTATAATTTTAATGGTAGGTTTATTGGAACAGTGAGAGACAGAATAACAACAGTGTTATGATCTGGGGTTGTTTCAATCATTCAGGTCTAGGCTTGATAATATTATAAAGCAATAAAATGAAGCCATCCTCATCCTCATCTCCCATCCTCAATACAAAATCTTGTCCAAAAATTAATGCACCTCTGGATGAAAATATATGTTGTTATGTTGCACAAGCTTGTAGAAATAATGCCACAATAAATGCTGTAATCAAATCACAAAATTTTAGTGTGTGAATTTTTTGACCAGGCAGTGTATGTTAAAGGCATATTTTATATTTTATAATAGTGGCTATTTAATTAACTAATTTTAGATGAACACCTTGAATATCAGCTCGCAAATCAGTCAGACAATGAAAGTCACTTACATAAGGGATTCCAAACAAACTGAACTCCATCATCCCTGAGAAAGGAGGGATCAGCACAAAGAGATTGACTCAGTATGTGGAAAAACAACAAGGCATCTCTGTCTAGCAGAGCGAGTGTATATTTACTGGAACAAAGTAGTGATTCATCATTCATCTCACATCTCTCTCTCTCACACAAACACACACCCCTATGACACAACACACCTCCTCAATATGACACAACGCATCCTCAATCTCTTTCTCTCTCTCTCTCTCTCTCTCTCTCTCACACACAGACACACACACACACACACACACACACACACACACATTCAGAACATACCTACATACTCACACACCTATTATAGACTTGTAGAGTTGATCCCAGGCAGCTGTGTTATCTCCTAACCAGTGTCCTGCCCATTGCCCACTGCTCGGGTATGTTGAGCGACTCACCACGATTCCTCTCTTCCCTGTTACCTTCAGCAAGGCACTGCCGACACAAACAATCATGCTTAAGCAGAGAAACCATGTATCTACAAAATGCTAACTTCTGAACAACAAAACATGCTGATTAAATTGATTAGCAACATAAAATCACATCAAAATCACAAGTAAGAGGTAGCTGTACCTTCTGCCTAATATTAATACATGATTATCTTCCATTAGAGTTGGATGGAATAAACAGATATTACCTTAATTGCTTGAAGGGGGGAAAATGTTGTCTTTTTAATGTGACATAATCAATTATCATCAAATATCATGTTATATGTTTAGCAGAAATAATATAGATAAATCATGTATATAAATACTGAATACACCACAGTAAATAGCATTTACTAAATGTTAGCTTTATTTAATGTCAGCTCAATATTTCAGCCATTAGCTACAACTAAACCGAGTGCACTCAAACTTTTAGAAAATCTCATTGGATTAATTACTTTGTGATCATAGCAGTAATGGCTGTTATTTGTGATCTGATTATATTATAATAAATTAGTACATGAAACCAGAAAGATGAGAGCAGGATCCATTGGATAAAGGGAACATATTGTGAAGAGGCTGCAATGTGCCCTTTGTGTAGTGTCATGTCCTGTGTACTTGATCTGCAAACCTAAGGTACCTGATTTGTGTTCAGTATAATCTCTCTTATACATGTATTATAAATGTACAGTACTGTCTCTATTTTTCTTTTTTTTTTTTTCTTTTTTATTCCAAATAAAATCCTATACACTGCAGCTTTAAATACTTGCAATTTGAATTTTCTAAAAAAAATATCAGTCGCTAGACTGGTAACTCTGGAGCCAGCAACACAGCCTGCGTGGTACTTCGGTCAATTGCAGAGCACAATACACACACACACACACACACATAGGGGCAATTTGTCATAGTCAGTCCACCTACCAGCAGACCTGGAGTGAGCATGCAACACCCTTGATAGGTTATTAAACCTTCATAGGTTTATTAACCTAAGCTAAATTGTAAATGGTGCACTTATATGGCGCTTTTATCCAAAGCGCTTTACACTGTGTCTCATTCACCCATTCACTCACACACACACACACACACACACACACACACCAATGGTAGCAGAGCTGCAACACAGGACGCTAACTTCCCATCGGGAGCAACTTGGGGTTCAGCGTCTTGCCCAAGGACACTTCGGCATGTGGAGTCATGCGGAGTCATGCAAGTGGGGAATCGAATTGCCAACCATGATTAGTGGATTAGTTGACAACCCGCTCTACCACCACGGCCACCCCAAAATAACTTGGTGCAATAGTACATTTCAAATGGGACCACTTGTCTGCTTTAATACAGAAACCTAAACCAACTCATAACTGGTTCCACTCAGTATGTTCCACCAAGATATGAACTCGGATCACTGGATTCAAAGTCCAAAGTGCAAACCATTACACAATGGCTAAGCTAAGGTATGTATTACAAAGCACTTCACAATTTTTTTATTTAATATCAGTCCAAAAACAATATGTTCTTATTGATTCATAACCTCCATAAACCTAGCTCACTTACTCATAAGTTGGTTTGGTGTGAGACCAGCCATAAAGGTTGTGCACATCATAATGTTTAACCGGAGTGCCATCAGGAAGAAACTGCTGACTGTTCATACAGAGGGTTTTGTGGGTCAGCCCTCGTTCTTTAGACTCCAGTGCTGAAATAAATCCAAAACCTTTGTTAGGATCAAAATATCAATTTGAAAAGACCAGAATGTTTTCGAAACTGTTTGACTCTTCCAACATAGACATTATACAAAGTTTCAAAAACAAAACAAACAATCTACTACCTGTCAGGTGACTCAACAACCAACCTGTCAGTTAATTTTATACCACACTGCGGTTGAATTTTTGAATCAGACAATCTACATAAAATTATTATTATTATTATTATTATTATTATTATTATTATTAGTAGTAGTAGTAGTAGTAGTAGTAGTATTGATAATAATAATAATAATAATAATAATAATAATAATAATAATAATAATAATAATAATAATAATAATATATTTTTTATTATTTATTTTTTTACAATGCAATGCACAATATGATTAACATGGTGAAGATTTCTATTAGGAAATGTTTACTTAGTATTTAAAGAAGGAGTATCCACTGTCAGCACTTTGTATCAGTAAGTTCCCTTTCAAAGGGAACTTCGATGTTGCATTTAGCATAACAGTATGGGAAGTGCCCTTGCGTGCGTGATGGTATCTGAAGCTTGTGTAAAATCATGCCTCTATTTATAGGCCTGCCATTATCACGTGATGTGGCAATTAAGCATGTCGCATGATAAATAAATGGCACCTGTGAACCACGCCACCAGCCTTATTATCGTCAGCGAGACAGCATGTCTGTTGTTAGTGTGACGAAAAACCCTTTATATCTACTCTATATTTTCTCAAAAATCTATAAAATTTCTATCCCATTTTTAGAAAAAAGAAAAGAGAGGGAAATATTGAGCGAGAAAGAATTCAGGAAGTGTGTTAGACCTTGCTCCCATTTCATCATGGGACTGTTTGGGCATAGAGCAAGCAACAGCAGCCCTCGAGGGATCTGACTGTCAGCATTGTGAGCATTTCACGATTAGGCAGCTCTGCTCTCGACGCGCTCTCTTCTCTTCCGAAGGGAGTTGGGTTTCAGAGCCTCGTGGATCTGAGCCGGCCGCTGCCGAGGCAGCCAGATTAGGCCGGATTATATACCTAAAGTGCCTACACCGGCTGCCGATCCTGTGTTTATGCAGGCTTTCTGCCCTCCTCCATTCCTCACACCAGAACAAGAGAGGATGCACCTGCTGTGTCCAGTAAAGGCTCTCTGTACCTACATCCACCGCTCCGGCCAGTGGCGTAAGCCACTGGTCTGCTTTGGCAGTGACAGTAAGGTGACGCTGTGTCAAAGCAGTTCATCTCTAATCAGAAGCAATCTCTATGTCTTACTAGGCGTGCGGTCTTGCCATGCCTCTGAGTTTATTCCACTAGGGTGGTTGCCTCCTCGAAAGTTTTGTCCAAAGGGGTTTCCTTGCAGGGTGAGTGTGCTACTGCTATATATATACATATATATATATATATATATATATATATATATATATATATATATATATATATATATATCATGTGACATGCTTAATTGCCACGTCACCTGATTATGGCAGGCCTATAAGTAGAGGCATGATTTTACACAACCCTGATGTTTTCTGCCACAGTAAAATCACTGTGTATAAGAGATGGTACAACACTTTGGTATGTGTTTTCATAGGAATATACACTATGTCATGTATTATTTCCCATAACAGTGTTACTTAAAAAAAAAAATAAAAAAAAAAACCAAAAAACATGTCAATAGTTTATGGTAGGTGATGTACATTAGATAGTCTATAACCATGCTTTTACTTTCATTTTATTTAAATGGTCCTGTTTCTAACTCTTGATGTTTAGTGGATCATGTATAGACTATCAACTCATCCCTAGTACTATCAAATGTTTATATAAAAGAAAAAAAAAAACTTCATGAACATTCTATTAATACATTTTATGCTTTATGTTACCTATCATGTTGAAAGAGAGATAATCATCAATTGACATTCAGGCCAGTTCATGTCAGACTGTTTATGGTTTGTACAGTCTCTACGTTTTACGATACAAGCATAGTATTACCATCTTTCATCCTGAATGCTTCATAAAATGTATTCAATCACAAAACTTATATAAGTCAAAA